>JAJOOO010004962.1:0-14188 GCA_029582685.1 Solanum piurae
CAATAAATATCCATTCATAGTGTGATATGAATTAGGATGATAAGGCATCCGAGAGGTTGATTTATTGTTTGTCGTTGATCATCAAGTAGAGAGACTTTGTTTCCAGTTCAATCTTAAGCTCAGGAAAAGGTTGAATGGATACTCGGTTTGCTGATACAATCACAGAGTTTTCTTTCTTTGGTTCTCACACGTAATTTCGACTGAACTGTGATATAGTCATTATTGTCTATTACTTCCTTTCTTTGTGTCAATCTATCTTTATTCTTGTTCTTAGAATTTAGGGTTCCAATTTCTGCATTTCGATATTGTATCAATTAACAACCACCACAAACAGATCATCAACCAATATCTTCTTTAAAAGTTTAACAGAAACAAGGCGGTAAAATTGTACAGAGAACAACAATGACCCTTGACACACTCTTGACTTGGGGTTAGTAGGAAGGCACAGATATCTTGTTTGCCTTCTCTCGTAAGAATACAAATATGAAAATACTTGAATAGAGAAGTTTTGAAAATCAAGAATCAATTGTCAGATGTATCAATGATGGAAGTCAGATCTTCAAGGTGCATTATCTCCTCATGCAGCATCTGAAGATCCTCCATATACAATTTCAGCATCAGGAATTCAGGCAACTCCATTTCCTTTTTCTGAAGTTGCATTTTGAGTTCTGTCAAGTAGTTGTTAATTTGTAAAGCCATCTTGCATCTATCATCCTTATTTTCAGACATGGAAGCAGATGATGAGTTGCTAGGTAGTAAAGAAGCTGATAAGCAATGACCACCAACAATAGCATCATTCAACCTAAGAAGAGAAAAATACATAACAAAGTTACACCAAGTATATTTTCTCATCCCTTCTAGTAAAGGCAAGGTTAAATTGGGAACAAGATGTGCAACAATTTGATTTCAGGTGGCATAATTAAAATCCGTGACCAAATAATAGATGAAATATCATAGGTTTTCAACCAGTGTCCACCAATAATGGAAGAACAGTATGTTCTTCTAAGGAAAAGAGGAAGGCAGAAAATGAACTGACCAGATGTCAATATCAGTCTTCTCGTATTTTTCTCTCTCTATTAATATCAGTCTCTCATAGTTTATCATATGCAAACAATAAGGTACATGCAAAGAAAATGGAGTATGGATGCAAATGGCAAGTGAAAAACTACATGGAACAATAAGGAATATGATTAATTGTGATGCTGTAATAAAGCAAAGTCGTTTTTGGATTGATTCCCCCCCCCCCCCCTCCAACTTCTTCCAAAATGAAGCCGTGAGAACAGTTTTATACTTTTGAGATAGCAAAATAATGGACAAGAACCAGCCCCCTAGCCACACTCAAACAGTAACAACAAGACCTTTTGTTCCAGGATGAACCACCACTTACTTTTTGAGGATCGACTCCGATTCTTTGTCATTCTCAACTGTGAATAAGGCTTCTACGCTATCCTTGCATACCCATGCCAACCCTTTTGTCGTGCCAACAGATTTACAGATTGAGTGCATCTCACTGAGGGAAGCATCATCAGAAATGTCCTCAATCCTGATAGTAACAACCATAGAAGCCCGCGGGGGTTGAATTGGAAGACGATAACTCCCAACATTTAGCGCACCAGCTCTAACTGCTCTGTTGCGGGATTCTAAGTTCTTGCCAATAGTTCACAACAGTTAATAAACAAACTTTTCCTGATTGAAGGGGATGAAGGCAGAACTTCAAGAAATCAATAGCATACCTTGAATTGGATGTCCCAACAGTTAAGCCCATCGGGAAGATGCCTGACTGAAGCAGCACAGAACTTTCCGAAGACTGAAACTGCTTCTACAAGCTGAAAAAGGCTGATGGTAGAAGGTACGTTCCCAACTGAGATTGACCTCCGGACATCCATACAAGCAGCATCTGAAGTTGTATAAGTCGATCCAGAAGCATCATCACCGTTACCACACCCACTTTGATGAGGTTCATCAAGAGTTGAGACTTTTCCCTTTACGCGTTGCATGCTTTCGCTGCGAGACTTGCGAGATGATACTTTTCTACCATTATCAAGTTTCTGTGACTCAAAAGGTAATGGTAACATCTTCAAGCAAATTAGTACATGTACCCAACCATTAGAAGTCCTATTCTATTCATAAAACCAGAAAAACATACCGGAAAAGGATCGCGCTTCTCCGTCACTAATTTCAGCTGCCCAAAAGCTCTTTCTACTGGAGGACCCAGGTCTGAGAAGTCATTATCATCATTATGGACTTTAAATAGTAAACCCTTTGAGCTCTTAAATCTTTGGAACTGGAAGCTGGTTAACTTTAAGGTGTAAGAATAGCACAATAATCAATAAGAAAGCATGACGTTTGATTTGAATAGTCAGAATAAAGTCTATAAAATCAATAATCAGGAAAATCCACAGGTTGAGCTAGCAGGCAGGAGAGGTACAGACAAAATACCAAGTTTCTTTTTTCTCATTTCTTTGCCTCCCAACTTTGATACCCGAAGTGGCATTTCTATGTCCCTGCCCATCTTACCAGATTATAATTATCCTACCCTAAAACCTCCAGTTTCTAGTTTTCACTGTTCATCTAAGTATAATTATTTAAAGCTAATGAGCCTTTAGGAAGGCAGTTTATTCTTTTTCAGAAGCTATATGCCTAGAGGTCTTTGCTATGCTATTTGACACATTCAGTCCTTTTAGTTTCTGCAGCTTGCTCTTGGTTTTGTTTGTGTACTGGTTATTTGTTGGCCTTCACCTGAGCCCTATTGTGGGAAGGTGTTACCTCTGATGATTTACTTATTACTACTTCCTTCATACCCAATAATCTATCTATTTCTATTTTAGGTTGTTCCTAAGTTGTCAACTTATTTTGACAGAGTATTACTTTTCAATATTCTATCTGTGCGACCCACTTTTGAACTAAAGTAATTTCAAAATTTTCCAAATAAATACTATCTCTACTTCTGGACCCATTTTCACCTATTTTGCAAATGTGTTTTTGCAAGATTTACTATTCCCTTCATACTAAACAAATTATTCTCGGTAAAAAGTCCAAAATTGCCCTTAAATTTTGCGAAATGCTCTAAGGCCTCATTTGTTTTCATTAAAATTTAGACGTCTGAATCTGAATGCACATCTAAATGATTAAGATGTTGTCTCTAGATCTGAACACTGAATGATTAAAGATTGCTTGTTTTTCAACATCTGAATGTACATAATTTATTTATATGTACATAATAAATATACAATTCAAATAAAAGATTAAATATTTAAAGGTGGCTAGTGATGGTGGCAGTGGATATAATCATAATGATAAAGAAGATAAGTGTGGTAGCAGCTGATAGTAATAGTTAGCAACAGTGGTGGTTGGTGGTAGACGACAGCAATGGTGGTTGACAATGATGATGGTGGTGATGGTTGTTGTGATGATAGAGGTGGTTAGTAGTGGTGGTTGTTGTGATGGCAGAGGTGGTGGTTGGTGATTGTGGATAGACCTCTTAATCATATTAAGGCTCTGTTCTAGATCTTAGTGATTAAGACATATTCAGACCCATTAAGTGCTTAAATCTTAATAAAAATAAATGCACTTAATGGTCTAATGTCTAAATTATTCATATTCAGACCTCCATTAAGTACAAATAAATGAGGCTTAAGTTTACCCTCCATAAATAGTTGGGTCAGATTCGCCCCTCCCATTACAAAAATGGGTTTAATTTGCCTCTATTGACTAACGGCGAAGGTTTTCTAAAATGTGGACATATTCTCAAAGGAAAAGGGTCAAATTAGCCCTTGAATTGTGTGAAATTGTCCAAATTTGCCCTTGAAGTTTGCGAAATTGTTTAAGTCCGCCCTCCATTAATAGTTGGAATCAGATCTACCCCTGTTGTCACAAAAATGGGCTAAATTTGCCCTTATTGACACAATGAAAGCTTTCCAATACATGGACATTTTTACAAAGGAAAGGGGCGAATTTAGTCCATAATGTAACGACGAGGGTAATGACCATGATTGTTAACAAAGGACAAATCTAGACCATTTCGCAAGGTTTAGGAGAAAATTTGGACCTTCTCCCATTATTTTATTTCTATTATTGGTTGTTCCAAAATTGTGTTAACTTATTCCTAATACAGTACTTAATACTTTTTCCATAATAATTTTTGTCACATTCGCCTCATACGCCACGTCACTTGTGGGACTACACCTGTTGTATAAGGTGAGGTTTGGTTTAAGAATTTTAAAAAATGTTTTTATGAAAAAATAATTCAGTTTAGAACTCCATTGAAGTTTCAGTTTTTACAGAAACTGAGTTTTTTTCCTTTCTTGCAAGGTTTCTTTTGTGAATTTGGCTGAGAAACTGCTTTGGCAAAAACTGAAAAAAAATACATAAATATTTTTTAAATATAAAAACCAAACACCACTTAGATCTAGTTCACATTTTGTCCTCTGTTCTTTCATAAATCAATTGTACCTCAATTCCAAATCACTTCAGATCCATTTTATGAGACAATTTTTGCTTGCCCAACAACAATGCTAGCTTTGGTTGATGTATAACCCAAAGACTCTAGAAGCTGAACAACCCTATGATTAATATCAAGGCCATAATTATTGGATCTATGCATAATTGCATCATCTGTTTTAACTTTGCAATCTAGGTCCATTTGAGGGAGCTTCCAAAAAAAAGAAAAGAAAAACTCATTAGAGGGAATTATCTTGTTCAAATTCAAAATATTGAGAGCTCGTTTGATTTGATGGATTGAATGAAATAATCATGGTATAGATTTGGTATTGTTCTATCCAATGTTTGGCTTGTTTTTTGAATCATGTAAACTAGTCATGGTATAATTTAATACACCAATTGGTGTATTGTTTTATACCATGACCGACGTGGTATAACTGACAATACCATGATTAAGATATACATGGATAAAATATTAAAATGCCAAAACTACCATTGTGGATCTCCTCAAACTCTTTTCAAAACCCTATACAGCTTTACACCAAACACAAGTTCAAGCTATACACTGTATAATCAATTTTTAACTCAATGAACCAAACGCCTGACAAAAAACAATATCTGCATTACTAGTCCTTGGATTATTAATCTCTGTATAACAATCCCAATATAACTTGTTTTTCAACCAAACGACACCTAAGTGCCTTTGGATTGAACTCATTGTGGATAGGCCAATGATTTTGAACTAGAACAAACACACAAATCAAACCAACTCTTGCTATTTATATGCAGACCCTCTCCAACCATATGTGGTAGTTTGGATTTTATAGAGGTACAAGATACATTTTACAAAATTTACTGTGGAATGTTGACGCAGGATAGAAAACGGAAAAGCTATACTAAACTAACAACACTAGAATTCATTGTCATTGAGCAATGAGAAAGACTAATGAATACAAGAATACTGAACATGGAAGAAAAGGTCAAAAGGAGAGACTGAGAACTTTTCACTCATACTAGCTGAAAACTTTTTCCTTTTTATAAGTATACCAGCTGAAGACCATGTCCATGACAAGCTTTCATAGATACTTTATGCACTTGCTGACTAACACGTGAACTGCATGAATGCTTATACCCAAGCACCATATACAGAGATAGAAATAGATAAGAGGAAATCCACACCACCCTTTATGGAATGTGGTAAGGGTTGACTGTTGAGTGGTCCTTTGATGATGCATTGCAAAAAATTGACAGATTTTCGGCAGGGTTCTGGAGAATAACTTTCCTAAGCTGTAAGTTATGTATTATTCACCTAAATCTTGATTAGGCATCAATCTACCCCCTCAAAGGATCCACAAGATTTCCTCAGCTTAACAGGGCAAAAAGGGTAGTTAGAACCAGAACCGGTCTAATACAACCCAATTGCCACCTATACAAAAATGAAGCACCATTCTTCAATTAACTCATGAGCACGTTCAATAATCTCCACTGTATTAAATTAGGGAATGGTATCAGGAAGACAATTGAATCTGCTTCATGGTCTGTCCATTATATTTTGGCTAATCTATAATGTGGTTTCTTGGTGTAATCCAATTTTGCATTTTGGAAGTGCATCACTACTTCCTGCTCTATACATATTCCTAGGTGCATATGCCTTGGCGCTTTCAGTAAGGTAGTAAAAGCATCTATTTTGAGGTAAAACTACATAACTGTCACAGTTACCAATTACTCCTACAAGATTTTAGCTAAATCCATTCAGATATACTGCAAAACTTGACGTTGGTTTTTGTACCTTCTTTATAGGAGAAATCATCTCCTCTCTTTTTTTTTTCTCTTTACTTGAGCTTTAAAATTTCTATTGTCCTAACTTAATGACTATTAGTTATAAGTCGTAAGCTATAAGCCCATCCAAACATGCTCTTAAATTTTTTCTATTGACAACTAACTCGTCCTCTTAGTAAAGACAACGAATAGATAAACTACAATCCATAATGAAGACGAATTACAATTTTAAAAAAATGAACCGTTCTGATGATTTCACAATAAAAAACCTATATTAGCACAAATAACCAGGATAAATTTGTAAAACGGATATAGATACTGTATTAATCCTCCTGCTATTGGCAAACTGATGCAGAAAAATTTTCGAGCTGCTTCAAATTCATCTTTCCAAATAGAACTGGCGTTAAATCACAAAGTTTAAAGCGTATTTTACCTGCTGCAGCTTCGACCGAAGCCGTTGAATGTTTGAGATTCCGATAAGAGGCCAGAAATGGCTTTGCAGATTCCGGCACATTCACCTGCGGTGGAGGAGAAGGAACAATTGAATTGGAAGGAGCCATTTGATAAAAAAAAGTTAGGGTTTTAGAGAAAGATTTTTACCTGCCATTAGAGCAGAAATTGAAGCAGGGATTCTGGGCTTCATTTTCACGAGGGATTTGCAAGGATGGACTCTCATATATTACTGGCACAAATGTTTTACATATTACACAATATGCCCTAAAACTTTGCATGTGGTGTGTGTACACCCCCAAAGAAATTTATATTTCGTACAAAGATACTAGAGTTAGTTTTTGTGTATTCTCATGCTACACTTACTAAAATATGTGATTCTAAAATTCTATTTTGAAATTCAAACAATCGAAAAAAAAGATTTAATTTTGGAAATTGATTGTTCATCACTCACTCCACAAAAAGTGAAAAGTAAAGAGAAGAATCAAAGATGGGGTGAATGGAGCAAGATAGGATAATTTTTTATTTTGGGGAAAGACTCAAATACGTTAGTAAATTTTAGACACAACTTATTTTATTATATTCTTTAAAAAAAATTATCTTGTGAAAAAAATATAAAAATTCTTATTTTTCACACTCTTTCTTATTTTCGGATACATCACTCTTACGCGATGTATTGGATTGTATCAGGATGTTGAGTGATGTATCGGGATAGGTGTGTCTTGTATCAACAAAGGTAATGTATCGGGACGCGATGTATCGGAACGTTGAGTAATGTATCCGAAAACCTTAAATTTTAAGGGATTTTTGAAATTTGAAAAAAAAATAGGAATAAGATGTGATCAGCTTTTAAAACTATGAGATTTGTGTAATTTTTACAAAAGTTTATTCACGTCATATGTTAAAAGTTTGGTTCATCTATGTCATTTTCATTTGAGAAAAAAACTTATACATGTCATTATTTATTAATTGAAACGGTATAAATGAGTCAAACTTTTAACGAATGACATAAATGAGTTTTTTCTCAAAGTTCGATAGCATATTTGAGTTTTTCCTATTTTTAAAATGATTTAATTAATGACGTGGCCGAATCATAATTGATCACTTGTAAAAATGATTTTACAAAATCGAAATTGTATTCAGTTAACAAATAATTGCATGGACAAGCCTTTTCTCAAACAGAAACAGCATATGAGGCAAACTTTTAACGGATTCCATAGATAAGCCTTTTCTCAAAATTCGTTAACATACCCCCCCTTTTTTTTAAATGCTAAAACAATATATGATAGGTCAAAATCATAGATCAAGGCTTGTCCATTCTAACTTATCGTATTTACATCCTTACCGTAGCAATTGTTTTTATTAAATTGTCCTTAGTAATATATTTCGAAATTTAAATTTGAATGCTATTATTCTGTATATTTATTTAATGATAAGAACAATTAATAATAAATCTCTCTCAAATTATTAAAATAGACAAATAAAAAAAATATTTTAATTGACAATCACTAATTTTGATTCGAGTCATATGAACCCTTAAAATAAAGTAAAAAATTTATTAACGAGAGATTCTTCATTCTTAAAATCTAAATACAGACATTTTTCTAATAACTAAAAATTTCACGGTGTATGAGAAAATCTAGCGTGCATAAAAATGGACCCAAATAATGCATCACCATCATCATAAAAAAAACTAATAGAATTATGATTAGTCATTTTTTTTATCATTTATGTTTGAAACCTAACTCATGAAAGAATATTCCATTATTAGCACATGTATTATCTCCGTCTACTTTTAATTGTCATAGTTTCATTTTTTAAGTCAAACTATAAAAACTTTAAGTAACATTTTATACTGTAATTTTTCATCATAGTGATATGCAAAAAATTGCAATATATAGTACTTTTCGTATAGTTTTTGAATATCTAAATTTTTTTGTTTAAAATGTCAAATTAATGTAATCTAATTTAACTTTTAAAATTAGTCAAATTGACTTTCGAAAAGTGCAACATGACAAATAAAAGTGAATGGCGAAAATATTAAATACTCATGTATGTTTAATGTCATGGACCAACTGCAAAAGAAAGATCAACATATTTCAGCATCAAAAAAGCTACTTTTATATTTTGCCAATAAAATGAATTAAACTCGGTGGCCTATATCCTACAAAAAAAATAATCATTTTTAATCTTAAGAAGAAATTATAATAGAACACAAAATCAAATACCCTTTGTGAGGGGGGAGAAAATAGCATAGGACGAAAAAAGAAAAGAGTTTTAACTTCTTTACACTGATAATATAAAATAGTTTTACAACACATATTATGAGAAAAAACATGATTGTCTCTAAAAGATTTGATCAATAACCAAGAAAATAAAAATGCATCTATACTATGAAAAATATACATAACTAACCATAGAAAATTTTAAAAAGAAAGTTCGACACAAAAAAGGTTGTTTATTGATATTATTGTATTATGTCAACTCCATAATATATATCTTTAGTGGATATTGATGTAATATCTCTAGTGTAATTTTCACACAATTTATTCTGTCTTAATAAGAACTAATTGATTGAATTACTAATTTTGGTGGTTGATTATACATTTTTTTTAATTAAAGGTCGTATTTCTTAATTTTATGAAGGAACGTCACTCGAAATATTATATTATATTATTTTTATGATTGAATGTCACCTGGAAGATTGTAACTTTTCATAATAAAAAATGCTTGTTGAAAGACAAAAAAAAAATAGAAAAAGAAAAGATAATTCATTGATTTATAATAAAAATCCTAGTAGATTGAATATTCACATTGGTGAATGTATTACTTGTTGGGTTATGAATGTCAAAATTGATGTCAAACATTCACAAGTATTATACCATTTCCATTCCAACACCAAATTCTTATTTAGTGTAAAATTTGGTATTTTTGAGCTCCAACCCACACCAATTTTTACACCAAATTTGGTGTGTGAATAGTGTTACACCAAATTTGATGTAACACTATTCATCACACCAATTCACTTTTTAAATATTTTAATATTATTTCATTTACACACTTTTAATTAAACATTATATAAATTGTATATTTTAATTAAATCTCTTGTATATTTAATTATTTTTTATGTAATATTTTTATAATATTAATTTTAGCTATAAAATTTAGTTTTTTTATAAATTATTTTTTCTATATATGACTTTTTTTTTAAATTAAATTTATGTTAATTCTACTATAAATTATAATTTTATATTAAAAATACAAACATATAATTCTTTAAGCAAATAATACAATGTACTTAAAAATAATCAAAAATAATAAACATTCAACAAAGTAGTAATTGACATACATCAAAATTTAAATATAAAATACATAATTTTGCAATCTCGTTTTGCAATTATCGCAGGACCGTCACGTTTTTGGAGAAAAGAAGTTGTAACGACCTGTTCCCGTCGTTATAGAAAAGCCAACGGGAGAAAAAAATTGGGCTGATTTTTTTTTTCCGTAGTAACTTGGAATTTCTCAACCTAGTCTAGATTTGGACAAAATCGGAGTCATTAAAGTCTAGGGAAATCTGGTAGCAATTGGGCGATTTAATTATTATTTTAATTACATGAGTAGATAGCTAAGACGTTAAGGAACCCGTACGACTTTACATAATTGAATTCGGGTGAGTAGAACTCCTGAGACTGATCTTGGCGTGAACGGGTAGTTTCTGAGTGTCGTTGGTTGAAAGTGTGTTGTGAAATGGGGGTATTGGAATTATTAATTTTGCTCACTGTTCCATGCAAGCCGCTATAGCAGTATTTTCTGTCGCCAGGGCGGGGACGCTATAGCGGGGTGAGGTCACTGTGGCGGGATATATGCGACTTAAAGTCGGAAATAAACCCCAAAAATATTTTATTCTGCAATTTTCGAACTTGAGAGCTAAGGAACGAATCCAGGGCTTTTCTTGACAGTTTTCTACCATTCTTGAGGCTAAAGGTAAGATTTTCACTCCCTGAATCCACTTTTTTGATCCGTAGAACATAATCTAATGGGTAATTACCGATGGGAAAAGGTTTTGATCTGGGAATTATGATGGAAAAGCCCCTAATTTGGATATTGGGATCATGGGTTTGATCTAGGGTTGATAGAATTGTTAGTAATTCGTGTAATTAGTTATTGTTTATTTATTTCCGTGTTATATTAATTGTTTGTAGACCAAGAACAAGAGGAACGAATCCGGAAAGAGAAGAATCAAGTTTCTTAGGGGATTCAAGCTTGTTTCGAGGTAGATGATGATTGTGATTCTATGATTGTGTAATGTATGTTTGTTCTTGCTTCACTATGATACATGAATGTATGCAAATTTTGCATTATTGATCACATTAATTGTAAATGAAGATAGAAGAATGATGAATGTCATAAATCATGACTTGATTGTATGATTATGAGAATGTATTTGTGATTGTGATTGTGATTTGTTGGATGGGTCGGGTGTTGCGTTCCGACACACTAACTTGGATCAGTTGTCACGTTTCGGCATAATTGTGGGATCGGTTGCCACATTCCGACATAATCATTGGATCGGGTACCACGTCCCGATATGCTAACAGTTTGGGTTCCATGAGAGGACCATTGACTTGACATAACTATATAATTGAGACTTGTGAAATGCTCCGTTGTTCTTGAATGTTGTTGATATTGTATATATTCGGTATATGCATGTTGTTATATTGTTGTAATGGCTTATGTATGTTGCACTTAGTGGGATAGCCGTGTGATCCTACCAGTACACTGTGATTGTGTATTGATATTGCACTTGCTCTTTCTTTGTTGAGTACAGGGCATCTTCAGGCGGCTATTGACAGACCTCGCTTAGAAGATCAGTGATCGTTCAAATTCAAGGGTGAGCCAGTTCTTCCGGGCTGCCATGAGTTCTCTTTCTGTCTATGTCCACATTTCAGACCTAGACTAGTTCTTTAGATAGTTTTATGTCTAGTTTGGAATTGTATCCCTTCTTGTTTAGACTTATGGTTGCACTTTAGATGTTTTGGTACATTGACTTTCAGGTTCTAGGCGTATCTTCCGCATTTGTTTAGTTGTTAGACTATTGATTTGGAGTTTATGGGAACCCCCTATTTCTTTCCTTAGCATTTAACTTGCTTCTGTAACCTTAAATGCTTTAGTATTTTGGTTAAGTTGGTTAGCTAATTAGTATTAATGGTTCTCCCACCGGAGGGTTAGTGTGGGTGTCAATCACGATGGTTTGGGTCGTGACAGAAGTTCTACATGATTTATTAACTTCATGTATTATGCACAACATGATAATTGAGGATGAGCGTGATCTTTATGCACCAATTCAAGATGCGTCGGAATGTCCAACTCCGACCGTAGAAATGGCAATAGATGAAAATTATCAATTTCAACAATTTATAGCTCGATATAAAAAAATAAAGGACAAAGAAGCTCATTTTGAACTACGTAATGCATTAATAGAGCATTTATGGGAGCACCGTAGTGATCTTGAAAGTTGAATATTTATGTAGAACTTAAAATAATTTTTTCAATTATTTAATATTTATTTAATTGTATTTCATTAATGATTTCACTTTTATTTGTATTATCCATTATTATGTATACTGTATAATATTTGTTAGCAATTTATATTAATTAAAAAATTATGGTACAAAATAACTTTATATTAAACGATTATAAAAGGAAATAATATGAATTATATATGGTGAATGTTTTAGAAAGAATTTGTTTTATGAAATAAGAAAATATAAATGAAATAATAAATAATAATATAATAATGAGAGAAAAATATTTCTTTTTGGTGTAAAATTTGGTGCAGTGGGTTGGAGTTGATTACACAAAAAATAGTGCCGACACCAAATTTGGTGTTTGGGTTGGAGATGCCCTTATATAAAATCACTACATAAAAAATGATTTTAGCGGCAATTAATTAACGACAAGGTCTTAATTGTCACTAAAAATATATTTTTAGCGGCAGTTAGCACTTTTTATAAATGTCCATAAAGCCTATAGCGACATTGAATCCAGTGACAATTAATTAATGTCAGTAAAGACTTTATCAGTCTTTGTTAATGTATATATATATTATCGCTAAAAAATATTTTTGTTATAGCGAATGATGTTATTTTTAAGTGTTAGTCATTAGTTTTTGATATATCCTAACTTTTAAGTTGTGCTTTGCACTATAATTAATATTTTGAGATTATTAATGAGTATGGTGTTGTAAATAGGATTAATTGAAATTAAATACACAAGTGGATATATTTTTATGAAGGAGCAATGTCTTGAAGTCATCCAAATAGATACGCATCACTAGCTCAATAATGGAGTGTGAATTTATGATTTTAGATTAAGTCAATTAAAAAGACGAATGACTTTGAAAATTCTTGGAAAACATTCTATTTTAACCCAAAACATTGACAATAATATGTATATATTGCAATAGTTAAGCAACATTTAAAAAAAAGAAGGGTTAGAAGCATTATATATAATAGAAAAATTCTTCACATATGATAAAGATATAATACTGTTAGGTAATTATTCTTTTAGTGAAATTATACTAATCGACTATGCATGTAAGTCAAATGATAATATGTTGACTTCAACTATCAAAAGTCTAACTAAGTATGTGATTGAAAAATCATACGAATGAAATTACGATTTGAAATCATACGAATAACATTATCAAATCTAATGATTGATCGAATATAACCAATATATATTCACTTTAAAAAGTTAAATAAATGTACTTATTCAAATGCGATTAATCCTTACTTTAGAATCACATCATTTTTTTCTAGCATATTATCTTCGTATAGCATCCCTATTCATGTGTGGATACTTTTAACATTTACAACTTAAAGCGAAAATAAATCTCAATTAATTTTAATTTATATATATAAAATGTTGATATTTTTTATATACTTTTTCTTATTTATTTTCCAAACAAGAAAAATAGAGGAAGCAAAATGAAGATTCCATTTGTTACCTTCTCAAAAATAAAATAAAAAGATTCCATCTCCAATCCGCCTCTATTTTATTTTCCACTCTCTATATTTAGAGAGTAAAATAGAGAATGGGCTCTCCAATCACTCTCTATTTCACTCTCTATACTTCATTTACATATAGGTGAACAGTAGTTCTCCAAACTACTATTCATACTCTATTTCACTTTTTGATCATTTTATTATATAATCTCTGTAATTAACTTTTGATAAATCATATAAGACCATTAAATAAATCTCTAATACTCGTAATTCCTTGTTAATGTAATATAACATTTTTAAAAAAAATATTATTTAATATATACTACTTTCATATTGATTTAATAATATTTTAATTTTTTATCAATTTAAGTGATATAATTTAAAATTAATATTATTATTCTGCACAAAATTTATATGATATTTAAAATTATTATTATTATTCACTACGAAGAATGAACAAAATTTATATGATAAGATGAAAATTTTAATTTTAAAATACAATACGTGACATG
>JAJOOO010004965.1:0-33262 GCA_029582685.1 Solanum piurae
ATTGTTTATTTACTATTCATACTTTGTTAATTGCTCATGGTTCCCACAACCCTAGTTGTGGAGTTTAGTTACCCATAATCATATGAACACAATTCATGATTTTAGATGAAAGAATTATGAACTTACGTAAGAAGAATAATAAACCCAGAATTTCAACACCCCAAATCTTCACAACGAGCTTAGGAAATGAATAATTTCTAAAGTTGCAAGTTAATCTCCCAAGTCAAGAACTAGATTTGAATAATAATGTCTAACCTCCAAAAATGAGGTTTACATGCCCTATTTATAGAAAACAAGTCCTAAATAAAAAGAAAAACAAAATAAGGAACGTTTTGTTCAGGCACGCGTCTTCGATCCACGAGACTGACTCACGGACCATCAATGGATCTACGGTCCATGAGTCCCTTCCGTCAGCCAAGACTTGGAAAATATTTCAGCTTCCAAAATCCAGCCTCTCTTAATCAAACGACGGATGTGCAGTATGGACCGTAGATCGATCTATGGTCCATCAATCCCCCTCCATAGCTCCACACTTAGAATCTTCAAAAATCAGGTACTAGAACCCTCGCAGATCCATCTATGTATCAACAGTACGATCCGTAGATCCATCTACGGACCGTCAATGGCCACCGTGGTTCCACACTTGGTCAGATTTCCCTGATTTACCTCCATGACTTGGCTGTTGATCTACGACCACCATCTACGGAGCGTCAATGGACCTACGGTCCGTAGATCATCTCCGTAGATGCCCTTTTCTGCACTTCTTTCAACTTTCTCTTTAATTCCGCGCTTGAACATCTTTCATGCAAAATATGATAAAAACACATAAAAAACCAATACGAAAAGGCCCTAGACACACACAACTTGTAAGTGAAATATATTAGAAATACCGTAAACTCACGGTATATCAATCCCTAAGATTCATGAGAGGGATTTCAAACCACCACCACTTTGCCTTTTCCTTGTCTCATAATTCATCTATGCAGGGCAGTTGGGGTGCCTATTTGACATTATGATAGTCTGATAGAGGCGCCCAAGACTGTGGACATTGGCCTTATTAGAGACGATGCAAACCTTGCTGCACCATGAAGGGATCCACATGTTGACCTACCTCCCTTGGGTGCTGATCTTGCTGATGATGTGGAGAAGATTTAGGTTGATGAGACCGCTATACCTCCCACTACTATGGATGAACATGTTCCCCCTTCTACTGCCACTAGTCAGGCTACAAGTTCATCTTGAGCCACTCCCTCTTCAGGGTCCACTGTAGTTCCTCTAGCCCGAGTTAAGAAGTTACAGACTCAGATGGCCACTCTGCTGCAGCACATAAGGTCTTTGATGCTGCGATTTATGGACGAGTCTGAGGCTCGTATGTAGCAGATGATGGATAGAAAGATTCAGGCGGTCCACAAGCACCTAAATGCCTTTGAGTTGAGAGTTTTGGAGTGGCCTGCCCTTACCATTGATGTTACCAGTTTCCAGAAAAAGTTGTCTAGACTCCGTGATGATGTTAATTCCCTTCTAGCCCCCACTGAGTCTGTACCAGAGCATTGAGGAGGATGAGGTGGTGATGTCTGCACTCTTCGATGATACTATGCGTCCACCCGACCTCTCCCGAGCGTCTGGGAAGTTCCACCATTATTCTGTAAATACTTTTGATGCTGAGGAGGCTTGACGAGCTAAGAAAAGGGAAAGTCAAGAGATTGAGACTGCCCAACGATAGTCTTTGTTCGATGAGGAGTTGCATTTGAGGAGAGCTCGTGAGACTGAGTTTGCTGGTGCATCGGGTTCGAGGAGCACTACTGATGGTGTTCCTGCTATTGATGAGAGCATTACTAATGATGTCCTTATTGCTGATCCAGCGGGTTTTGGGAAACCAGACAGGCCCACCTCTTGATGGATCTTCGGTGCATATGCGCCATAGTTTTGCTTCACCTTATACTTTACTTTTATTTTATTTGTGCATTGAGGGAAATTGCACCATAGTTTGTTGGGGGTGGGGTAAATAGGTTGTGAGTGATCGGGTGAAGTTTGAGTAACCCAACTCATAATCCTTCGTTGGGGTTTTCTTGCCTGTGTCCTTTTTCCCCAAGGGGATGATTTACTTTTATGGTGAACCCACATGTTTAGGATCGTATGTGTAGAAGTAAGTAGAAGTAAGTAGAAGAATGAAAGCATGATGGCATAAGATCATGAAATTGATACTTGTCCTAAAATTTTGAAATAGGCTATATCTATAGGCTTAATGAGTTGAATATGTTGGATCTTCATGTGACATGGTAACGAACCGGTATAATAGCATTACTTAAGCTAAAATTTGAACTGGGTAATTCAATAATCTGGTAATGAAACAATGTGCCAAGTGTGTGTGAGTGAATTTTTTTTATTCACATTGTATGTGCCAATCTAGAACTTGCCATGTTGGTCCTGTGAAAATAATATAGGTTAGGAATTGAGAAATAATCATAGGCCCTTGTTCTAACAAGTCCAGTTAAGCCTAAAAAATCCAACCAAAAGAAATAAATGCTCCCTTAGATCCAAATGTTTGAGTCTAATGTAGACCGCTTCTTTCAAATACACCGAACTCACCTTCCCTAAAAGAATGTTTGGCCTTGGTCCCTCTTTGGATATGTGCACCTTAACTTAGGCCAAAAGCCTAAGTTGAGGGTGGCTGATTCAGAAAGTACCTTAATCTTGGCCCTGGCCCGATCTCAGATATTGTGCACCTTAACTCATGCAAAATACATAAGTTGAGGGTGGCTATGAAAAAGGAAACCAAAAGAAAAAGGGTATGAAAAGAGTTGTGTGTAGAAGAAGGAAAATAATAGAAAAAGATGTGACTGAATTCAAAATAAACAAAAAGAGTGATAATGATGATGAGAAACAAATAAAGAAGAAGTAAAAGAAAAAAAAGAGAAAAAAGTGAAAACAAAAAGCGATAAAGTGAAAGTCACATCTGTGCTGAAGAAAGTCAAGGAAAAGAGCTGAAAATAAAAATATGTTAAAATTGGTTGAGAAAAGAGGTAAATAACCAATGTAATGTCAAAAAGGGTAGAAAAGTCACTAAAAATACCCAAATGTATCCTACCTGGCCCTAAGCCTACGTTGCAAGCTAAGAAAGTCCTATAATGATCCTAGTGATTAATTTGGAGAGTCTGTGCAGTAAAAATAAGTGCAAGCCCATGGTATTGAGCACTAACGGTATTTGAATTCACTTTTAAGCATGAGGGTTGACTGAATCCTTGAACTTAACAATCAAATTTGTTGTGTGAATGAGGATTTCTTTGAAGTGAGGGCACTAGTTACATTGTTGGAAAGTTGGTACCTTGGTGATTGCTGAAAGTGTATGTGATGATGTTTGTTGGTCGGTGTATGTCATGTTTTGATCCGCATGAGTTAGCTTATTGAGTCTAAATTGAAAGATTTTCACTAAGTGAATGACTTGATTGAGAAAGCCACGTGATTGCTTGAATAGTATGTTTGCTTCTAAATAAGTGTCGTTTAGAGTTTAAGTGTGTCGCTTGAGGGCAATCAACAAGTTTAAGTTGAGGGTGTTGATATACCGTGAGTTTACGGTATTTTTGATGAATTTCACTTAAAATTTGTGTGTGTCTTGAGCTATTTTGTTATTAGATATAATGTTTTTATGTAATCTTTTGCAGGAAATTGGTTTGGAAGCGGTTGAGAGAAAAAAAGACTATGATTGGAAGCAACAACAACCATAGAAGCCAACCACGAACCTTAGGTCCAGTGACGGCCCGTAGGTGAAGTGAATGGAACTCTGACCAAGTGTGGAACCACGGAAGCCAGTGATGGACCGTAGGTCGAGTGATGACCCATCCTGCACATCCGTCGATGAGATCAGAGATATGGAGTTCCAGTACCTGAATCACGAAAGCGATCAACAGACCATAGGTCGAACCACAGTCTGTAGGTCATGCCTTCATTCGAAACTGCGTCCTAGATCTATTTTCCTTATTTTTTTCCCTAGTTGGTTTAGATTTAAAAATCTATAAATATGGGTTGTATTTTCCGTTTTTGGGGAGACATTACTGTAGACTTTTGTTTTTTGGTCTTTTAGAATTATTTTGCAAACTCTTAGCTAATTTCCGGAAGTTGGTTTATGTAGTTACACTTTGAATTTCAATTCAAGATTTTGGTTTTCATCTATTTGAATTGTAAGTTCATGAATTCTTTTAACCTAATTATGAGTTGTGAACTCTCAAGCATGAGTAGCTAAATCCACAACTAGGGTTGTGGGAACCGTGAGCAATTAACAACGTATGAATAATAACTAAGTAATTCTTGAATAGTGTTTATACATGTATTGTTTAACTTTTTGTTTAGAAGTCTTTCTAGCGGTGTACAACGTTAGAACTTGCCTCATTCCTACTTGCCTTACCAAGGGGGTAATGAATGAGAAAAATATTAAACAATATAGATTTAGTTAAGGATTTTCTCCTATCTAATAGTCTAACTTTAATCAATTGAGGAAAGGGTGAATACCTTAAGTTAATTGACACAATGACTAATCTGGGTTGAATGTGAGGGTTATAAGTAAAGCACACATTCGTAGATTTACCAAGTCGCGAGTGAAAGCCCCTACGATTATTACCAATCACTTAGGGATACATACCTTACTATTAGGGTTTTGCCCTAATTTTCTTACCTTATTTGAAGTTTATTTTTTCCTAAAAGAAAAGACAAAACATTACAATAAATGTTTTAACTTTTCTTGAAAGGAAAATATAATTTTCTTCCATATGGTTATTCTTTCCTTGGGAGAAAAGTTTGGAACTATATAAATTGAAGACTCATCTTCTCATATAAAGAACAATATAGAACCCTTAATGTAATTGTTTAAGAGTCTTGTTTATGGGGAGATTTTCTCCTAAACATATTTGTGCTTTTTTAATATTAGTTTTCAATATGTAGGTCGCTTGACCAAACCATATTAATAATATGTCTTTAGTATGCTTTTATTTATCGTCTGATTTGTCAAGCATATGATTTGCAATTGTAAGCTTCCGCATGATGCCCTAATCACTTTCGAACCCAACATTTACCGGCACTGCATGTCAAACACTAGGATAGGATTACTATTATTACGTTTACTGAGTTAAGAGCTTATGGGGACCACATATACCCTAGTTTCCATCTTATATTGATATCTTAAATTGTGAATCTTGTTTACTTGTTACATAATCATTCAAATCAACAATCTGTTATTTTAGTTACAAAACCCCCTGTTTACTTTTCTCGGAAATAGTTTGACTAAAGAGAAATAATTGTGAGTTAGTTTTAAGTCTGAACCATATTCCTCATGGGATCAACCCCAACCTACAAGTTGGGTTCTTTACTTGACAACGATCGCTTATACTTCTTTAGGGAGGTGTAATTTGAGCGTATTAACAAACTTGGTAATCAGAGCACAAGGTTTAGAGTGGTCCTAGAATATCTCATAAGCCACGTTTAGTAGAGTCTTGTTCATGAGTGTGATGTGCGCCACATTTATGAATGAGAGGCTACAAGATGTTTAGGAAACTCTACTTCTTTCATTACTCTTAAGTTGTGCGATAGAGTTCAAATCTATAAGGTCTCTATCATAATCCTTATCCTTTGTTCTTCAGGATATGGCGACTCGAAAAGCTTATACTAGAAGGAATGTGACAGAAAATACGGAACAAAAACCTCCTCCCCAAGCTCCTTAAGTTTTGGTCGATCCTTTGGACGAACAAGTATCGAATACAGAGTTTAGGACTGCTTTTCAAGTGTTGGCTTAAGTTGTGACAGCCCAAGCCAATAGGGAGGTTGCGGTTCCCGTGAACCCAAATGTGGATACGGTGGCTTCTAGAGTGAGGGACTTCACAAGGATGAATCCTCTGGAGTTTCATGGTTCTAAGGTTGAGGAATATCCTCAAGAGTTCATTGATGAGGTCTATAAGGTTTTGATGATCAATGGAGTTACGCCGGTGGAAAAGGCGGAGTTCGTCGCTTATCAACTAAAAGGTGTGGCTCAAATATTGTATAACCAATGGAAGGAAGGGAGACCAAAAGATGCGGGTCCTCTTGATTAGGAGAAGTTTAAGGCCACTTTTCTTGATAGGTTCTTTCCCTTTGAGATGAGGGAGGCTAAGGTGCTTGAGTTTATTAATCTTCGATAAGGAAGTATGAGTGTGAGGGAATATGCTCTAAAGTTCACTCAATTGTCAAAGTATGCTCCAACTATGGTAGCGGATTCAAGGGCTAAGATGAGTGGGTTTGTTTCGGGTGTGTCCAAAATGGTGGTTAAAGAGTGTTGAACCACTATGCTCATTAATGAAATGGACATCTCTCATCTCATGGTGCATGCACAATAAATTGAGGAGGAGAAACTTAAGGAAAAGTCTATAGAGGTAAAAAGGTCTAAGACCGGAGATGGAAATTTCTCTTATGCAAGGTCCGATGGACAAGGTTGTCCTAGATTCCGACAAAGTTTTTCTGATCAAGGTTTCTCCAATGCTCCTCATAAGTTCAACCAAGCTAAGCCTCAAAGAGGTAATGGTAGTAGATCTTTATTGCCTAGGTCCAATTGTACTAAGTGTGGAAGGAAGCACGAGGGTAAGTGCCTAGCCGAAATGGATGGTTGCTTTGGTTGTGGTAAAAGTGGTCACAAAATGAGGGATTTCCTAATACTTACGGTTAAAGGAAGAGAGGGCAAGCAAGCTACTAGTAGTGATGCGGGTTCCAATGCTCCTAAGCAAAACCAATTTTATGCACTTCAGACTCGTGGTGAACAAGAGGGTTCCCCCGATATGGTTACCAGTATGTTGAAAATTGTCCAACTTGGGTGCTACCTTGTTTTTTGTGACGGCGTATGTGTCTATGAGGTTTTATGTTCTTCCAGATGTTGTTAGATCCATTTTCTGTCTCTATGCCTGTTGGTGATTTTATTGTGGCAAAGAGTGTCTATAGAAAGTTTCCCATTTCCTTGTCCCATAGAGTTACTCTGGTTGACTTGGTAGAGCTTGATATGTTAGATTTCGACGTTATCTTGGGTATGGATTGGCTGCACTCATGTTACGCTTTTATCGATTGTAGAACTCGTGTAGTCAAGTTTCAATTCCAAAATAAACCTATCCTAGATTGGAAGGGGGGGGAGGATGCTATGCCTAAGGGTCAGTTTATCTCTTATCTTAAAACTAGAAAGATGATCTCTAAGGGTTTCATTTACCATCTAGTTAGTGTGAAGGATGTAGATTCTGAAACCCATACTCTCGAGTCAGTCCCCATTGTTAATGAGTTTCTTGAAGTATTCAAAGATGAGTTACCCGGTATTCCTCCAGAGCAAGAAATAGACTTCAGTATTAACCTTCTCCCAAATATGCAACTTATTTCTATTCCTCTTTACCGTATGGCTCCGACAGAACTTAAGGAGTTGAAAGAATAATTGAAAGATTTGTTGGATAAGGGTTTCATCCGACCAAGTATCTCTCCATGGGGTGCTCCAATTTTGTTTGTTAGAAAGAAAGATGGTTCTTTTTGGATGTGTATCAACTATCGTCGTGTGACCATTAAGAATAAGTATCCTCTTCCAAAGATAGATAACTTATTTGACCAACTTCAATGAGCAAGTTATTTCTTTAAGATTGATCTTCGATCGGGTTATCACCAATTGAGGGTGAAGGATATGACTTTTCAAACTTGGTATGTTCATTATGAGTTTTTGGTAATGTTGTTTGGGTTGACTAACACTCCGGCGACATTTTTGGATTTGATGAATAGGGTGTTTAGACAGTACCTTGGAATATTTGTGATTTTGTTCATTGATGATATTTTGATCTATTCAAGGAGTGAGAATGAGCATGTTGATCATTTGAGGATCATGTTGCGAATTCTTAAGGACCAACACGTTTTGCAAAGTTAAGCAAATGTGAATTTTGGTTAAGGTCCGTAGCTTTCCTTGGTCACATTATTTCAAGTAAGGGTATTGAGGTATATCCATGGAAGATGGATGCGGTCAATAGTTGGCCTACACCTCTAACTCTTTCGCATATTAAAAGTTTTTTGGGTTTAGCCGATTACTATAGAAGGTTTATTGAAGAATTCTCTTTGATTGTATCTCCTTTGATGACTTTGACTAAAAAGAAGGCTAAGTTCATATGTTCTGAAGCGTGTGAAAAGAGTTTTCAAGAGTTGAAGGATAGACTGTTGAAGGATAGACTTACTTCCGCTCTGGTGTTGACCTTACCGGAAGGGACGAATGGTTTTGTGGTTTACTATGATACCTTGAGAATTGGGCTAGGGTGTATGCTTATGCAAAATGGGAAAGTTATTGCCTACTCCCCAAGGAAACTTAAAATCCATGAGAAGAATTATCCTACTCACGACCTTGAGTTAGTGGCGGTCATTTTTGCCTTAAATATTTAGAGACACTATTTGTATGGAGTACATGTAGATGTGTTTACCGACCACACGAGTTTGAAATATGTGTTTAATCAGAAAGATCTAAATCTTCGCCAAAGAAGGTGGCTTAAGTTATTGAAAGATTACGACATGAGTGTTATCACCTAGGAAAAGTAAACGTGGTGGCGGGTGCTCTTAGTCGGTTGTCTATGGGTAGTGTCGCCCATATTGAAGAAGAAAAGAAAGATTTGGTTTGAGATGTTCATAGATTGGCCCGATTATGTGTTCAATTAGTGGACTCCACCAGGGGTGGTGTTATGGTTCACAATGGGTCCGAATCGTCTTTTGTGGCGGATGTGAAAGCCAAGAAAGGTCTTGATCCAATTTTGGTAGAATTGAAACAGGCGGTGCTTAATAAATCCGTTGAGGCTTTCTCCCAAGGGGTAGATGGTGTACTTAGATACCAAGGTCGGTTATTTGTTCCAAATGTGGATGACTTGAGGGAACAGATTCTGACAGAATCCCATAGTTTGCAGTATTTCATTCATCAAAAGCCACCAAAATGTACCGTGATATACGGAAGGTATATTGGTGGAATGAGATGAAGAAAGATATTGCGAGATTTGTGGCTAAGTGTCCAAATTGCCAACAAGTAAAAGTTGAGCATCAAAAACCGAGAGGTTTGTCCTAAGATATTAGCATTCCTACTTGTAAATGCTAAGACTTGAATATGGACTTTATTGTTGGTTGTGCCTCGCACCCGGTGACAATATGATTCAATTTGGGTGATAATAGATCGGATGAAGAAATTGGCTAATTTCCTTCCCGTTAAGGTTTCTTACTCGGTGGAGGACTATGCCAAGTTATACTTGAGAGAAATGGTAAGGTTGCATTGAGTGCCTTTGTCTATTATTTCTGATCGTGGTACCCAATTCACTTCACAGTTTTGGAAATCATTCCAAAGGGGTCTTGGCACAAAAGTAAACTTAGCACGACCTTTCATCCCCAAACCCATGGGCAAGCGGAGCGTACTATCCAAACTTTGGAAGACATGTTAAGGGCTTGTCTGATATATTTTAAGGGTAAATGTGATGACCATTTTCCATTGGTTGAGTTTGCTTACAATAACAGTTATCACTCAAGTATCGATATGGATCCATGTGAGGCCTTATATGGTAGGAGGTGTAGATCTCCCATAGGATGGTTTGAGGTGGGTGAAGTTTCCCTAATAGGTCCAGAATTGGTACATGAGGCCATAGAGAAAGTTTGAATTATAAGGAAAAGGTTGAAAACGGCTCAAAGTCGGCAAAAGTCATATGTCGATGTGAGAAAAAGGGATCTTGAGTTTGATTTTCACGATTGGGTTTATTTTAAAATCTCACCCATGAAGGGTTTAATGAGGTTTGGTAAGAAAAGGAAGCTTAGTCCTCGATATGTAGGCCCATATCAAGTTTTGAGACGTGTTAGTAAGGTTGCTTATGAGTTAGAGTTGCCGAATGAGCTGGTGTCAGTGTATCTTGTTTTCCATGTCTCTATGCTTAAGAATTGTGTTGGGGATCTTACATCCATAGTTCCCCTAGAAGGCTTGGGAGTTGATGAAAGTCTTTCTTATGAAGAAGTTCCGGTAGAAATTCTAAACAGGTAAGTCAAGATGTTGGGAAATAAAAAAATAGCTTCCGTGAAAGTGTTGTGGAGGAATCAGTTAGTGGAGCGTGCTACTTGGGAGGCCGAGGCCGATATGATGTCCCGATATCCTCATCTTTTTCCTTCTACTCCTATTCTAGCTTGAGGTAATAAGTTCCTCTTGGTTTGTCCTTGTTTTGGGAGTCATGTGTTTCCTTGATTTTTTATGTGATACATGTTCATGAAAAACTTGTGTTTTGAAAGAAAATGAGTTTATATGATTGATTTTCCTAATGTTGTTGTGCATTGAGTATGAGTTGCCTATAGACTTCATGAGATGAATTGATAAACATGCTTTAGCTATGCTTTTTGAAAACAAATTGCATATGAGCTCCATGAGATTGTGTTAAGTATGCTTTTAGCTTGGAGAAGGTAGTTCCCCCTTGTAAATAAGTAATTTTGAAAATTCATGCATGTTGGGTTGATATATGTAGTTCCTACTTCCTTATGATGCATTGAGTATGATTAACTTGGAGTTGAAGTTTCCTCCTTGTATATGTGCATTGCATGCATGATGGGCTGATATAGTTAGTTTCATCCCTCTTATGATGTTTTGAGAATGTCCTAGCTTGGAATCGATAGTTCCTCCTTGGCTAGATGCTTTGCATTGTTAGGTTGGATTGTTAATTCCTCTCCTAATCTTTTAGAACCAGTTTGAATCACATTCGAGGACGAATGATCCCAAGGGGGAGATATTGTAACACCCCGAATCCAAAAGAGGGCACCGGGCACCATAGCAGATTTCAGCATTTCCAGGTGCCATTCACGATGGCCAACCACGGCCTGTGGGGTGAACCACGGACCGTAGATGGGTCCGTGGATAGGCTAACCAAAAGCAGTGCCTAGGAAGGAACCACAACCAGGACCTACGAACCGTCGATGGGTCCACAACTCGTGGCTATAGGAATCGTAGGTCGACCAAAACTCTCTGACCACCATCGACGGTCCACTAAGATGGGCCGTGGGTCAGACCACGGTTCATCGATTGGGGTCCGTAGGTGGAAAGTCGGTGACAACTGACAGTTATTTCAGGGCAGTTGGGTATTTTTATAATTAAATTAGTTCCTATACTATGTTGTTTTACACTTCACTATGACCCCTATATAAGTATTTTCAACACCCAAATTAGCCCATTCACTTCATTCTTCCAAAATCACAAAAGAAAACCAAATCTCCTCTCCAAATATTTCTCTCTCTAGAAACTTGAAGAACAAAAAGATTTAACCCAGGGTTTCAAGTCAAGGTATCAATTCCTCCATTGAAGGATAGCTTTTGGATTTAAGGTATGATATTTTTCATCCGTGGATTCCTTTTATTCATGGAGTTCCCAAATTCTTCTATTTCTACATGTAGATTTCCCCAATTAAGTTAGGGTTTTCTTCAATTATCATGGGTTCTTTGCATTATTGATTTAAATGATTGAATTATGATCTCTTATGCATGAATTAATGAAATACAATGATTTTATGATGATTTCCCCATGAACCCATGTAATCCCCATGTTTTTTCAAGTTATGAATCATATGATGTGGGATTTTGATCTTCAAGGAAGAGTTTATCAAATTAAGCATGTATTGCAAGCTTTACATGTATTTATGATGAAATACATATCTAACCCATGTTTTCTAAGCATTGATGATTGAAAGTGGGTTTTAAACCTCAAGAGGTAAATTATGGACTTATGCATTTTCTTATGAAATCTATGCAAATGTTTTAAGGTTGCTTTGAGAGTAAAGTATCAATGATGATGTTGTGTTGTGAAAGGATATTTTTGATAAACACATAATAGCAAGATGTGAAAGGTTTTATCACATAGAAAGGATTCTTAGGTTGAAAGGCTTTCTCACCTAATTGAATCAAAGAGTAAGAGCTATCCTAATGAACTAGCTTGGAGTGGTTGTCCAAGGGTACCTTTCCATGATTAATGAAGTCAAGTAATTCTGTGGGATTTATGCTTAGCACCGAGAGGATATTGACAATGGGATGGAAGCTCTCCCATAGTAGAGGCCGGGTTTCTAGAAACAATCTCATGAGATGGAAGCTCCCCCAGTAATAGAGGTTATGTTTATAGTAGCAATATCCTTATCCCTTAACTACGTGCCCCTGTAGGTTGATTAGCTAGTGGATCCACTTAAGCTAAAAGTTCATGGTTCTACCTTGGAAAGTAGGACAACCCTTTTCGGTGTGGGAGACATCGGGAGATCATGTTATAACTCACACGATCTCTATGTCGGTTAAGGCTAGTTCCCCACAAGTAATAATAAACTAAGATTACTTCAAGAAGTATCATATACGAGTTCAAAGGTTTTAAAGATGAAGTTAGCTTGCATTGACCATGATTTATGACTTATGTTTTCTAACTCTTCTATATCATGTTATAGCTTGGTCAATTGCATGTCATGAAATGAAATGTCCCATTTAGAATGATTTAAATGTTTTATGCATGGCTATCATACTTGGTACATTGTTTTGTACTAACACATACTCTTGCCTACATTTCTCCCAAATGTAGGGTTCGACATTCAGGGTCATCAGTTTCGTGGCTAGAGGTTGACTTGAGATATTCTGAGCTTTGGTGAGTCCTCATGCTTTGAGAACGGACTTCAATTATTATAGTTTCTTTCATGTATTTTTCTTTTGGACATGATGTATGGCCTAGGCCCAATTTCATTCTATTGTATTAGATGGCTATGATGAGGACAAATGTATTAAACTTCCGCCTTTGCTTTTATAAAATGTTTTGGACTTGGACTATTGTTTTACTCTTATTGTTTTATTTCTTATGTTATAAGAGCTAAGTGGCTTGTATAGAGTCCTTTGGGGGTAATATACGACATGTTACTTCTAGCGGGTACCCCTGGGTCATGACAAGGTTAAGTTAGGGAGGGGAGGGGTGGATGACTCTTAGATTTGAACTTATTTGAGGCCTTTTTAGTTTAACAAATAGTGTTCTGAATGTCATTTTATGTCCATAGCTGATCATTTATTATTGTTCTGTAGCTATGAAGGATCAATTATAAGACAAATATGAAATTACACAAAAGAGCCTAAAAACATGTAAAAGAGCAAAAATGTGAAGTTGATGCTCGACAAAAGGCACTCCGCGACTCGCCGAGTGTGTCAGACCTCACTGAAAATGACAGAGTTTTCGACTAAAATGCTCAAGGCATGTCAGTGAAAAGATAGGCTAAATGGCGAGCCGTCAAACTTTGTCTGCGAGATGACAGTTGCTCACGAAAAATGACAGAACATTGGGGATGAATTGAAGGCCAAAAAGGCGATCTTGGGTGATGATTGATGACTCACCGAATGTGAACGACAGGATCTATCGAGCTCACCAACTACGGTTTAAACACAGCTATCAAGAGGCTAAAAGAAGATCAAGTCGGTGACTCTACGAATGAGTCGGTGAGCCCAACTAACATTGCTAACTGGGTCATTTAATGAAATTTTGGCTAAGTTTTGGGAAAAATTTAAATAGAAAAAAAGAGAGAAAAATACATTAATACATTTTGAATTCGAAACTTTGTGAAATTTGTGTATAATAGAACTTTCTATTTTCCTGAGTGAGAACCAAGCTTGTAGCCCATCTTTTGGTAGAATTCAGAAGTGGATCTCCTAAATTGAAGTTTTAAATCAACAATCTAATTGCTGAGAATGTTTTTGACATATTTTAGTTTACGTTTTACATGATTAGCTAAAACCCCTATTTTAGGGGTGTGCAAATGAAATTGGGTTTTGATTAAATTGGTGGAATAGAATGTATTGCTCTATTCTGTTTTGATTTTTATGGATTTTAATTGATTATCGTGTGTTAATGTAACATCTCAAAAGTTGGAAAGTCGAAAGGAAAAAGATAGTGCAGAAAACTTTCTTAGAACTGGTTTTTACAAGTCCAGCTTATGGACCGTAGGAAGTCCTACGGGCCGTTGTAACGAAACCGTAGAACTAGGGTAGAGTTTTTTTTTGTAAAATTAAGTTTCAGTACCTCATTTGATGGTTGAACAGGACGGCCCATCATCCTTTATACGAGTCATAGATAGGCCTCGTAAGTGAGTTCCAAACTTGATGAAATTTTGAGGGTTAAGTTGGTTTATACCGTTTGTGTCTATAGTCCATAGGACGACCTACGAGTTGTTGACAGGTTCCGTCAATGTTGGTCCAATTTTAAAAGTTTCTATACTTTTCTACCGTTCACCAGTACGGACAGGAGGTCCAAACCATAGAAAGGGGTCGGCAATTATTTTAAGGGGCTTTTAAGTCTTTTCTAATTTATTAATGCCTTAACTAGGTTGATTTGGTCCTAATCCTAAGCTCTATATAAGTCTTTTAAGACCTAAAACTACCCATTCTAAATCATTCATTAAACCCCTAAATTCCCTTCAAGTTCACCCCCTCCAAATTCCCTTAAATTCAAGGAAGAGCAAATTAGGGGTTCAAGCACCAAGATATGAAATTCACCATAACAATTGGACTTTGAACTCTATGGTATAAAATTATTCACTTATGGAGTCATTTCCTCCATAGGGTTCCTAAAATCTTCAATTTTAAAAAAGTAGATTCTCAAATTAAAGTTAGGATTTCATTCAATCTTCAAGGGTTCTTTTCAATTATGATTCAATCAATTATTTTCTATATTTTTATGCATGAATTGAAGTAATTATATGTTTTTTTAAAGTTGAATTCACATGAACCGATGCATGTCCATTATTTTTAGACTATGATCATATGATGAAGCTTATGAACTATGAAAGATGAATTTACGAAGATATGCATGTTCTTTTATGAAATTGATATAAATGATTTGAGGATGCTCTGAAAGTAAAGCATCAATGTTATTGTTGTGAAAGGTTTTCTCACATACTACTAAGAACATGATTGTGAACGAGTTTTCTCACAAAATAATTCATAAGGTCGAAAGGTTTTCTCACCTAAGTTGAATCATGATTAAGGAAATATTCTAAATAAAATTTAGCTTGGATTGATTGCTTAATTGTGTCTTTCCATGGATGATGAAATGAATAAGATTAATGACTATTCCGTGATATTTTGGATTAGTACCGAAAGGATATTGATATGGAGGCTCTCTCATTAGTAGAGGTTGGATCTCTAGTAGCAATCTCTTTATCCCATAACTATGTGCCACCATAGGATGATTGTATCAGATAAACATTAGCTAGCGGATCCACTTTAGCTCAGACTCATAATTCTTACCTTGGCAAGTAAGGACATATCTTTTCGGTATGGGATAGACACTGGATTCAATATTATATCTCACATGGTCCATGTCGGTTACATGGTAAACTTCCCACAATAATATACTAAGGTTACTTCTAAAGTATCTCTCAAGTTATTTAAAGATGTTTAGCTTGCATTGACAATGATTATGCTTTATGTTTTCTAACCCTTTTATATTATGATTTAGCTTTTCATTGCATGTAACACCTCGTATTCTAGACAGACCAGAAATGCAGAATCCAGAAGTTGCAGGTGCCACCAACGGTGCTACCTACAAATCGTAGGTGGGGTCCATGGTTGGCCACCTGCAACTCCCTTCCCAGAACCCTAGAATTTTTCAGTCAAGTCGTGACCCACGCCAGTACCTACGGACCGTAGGTGGGACCACGGTCCGTGGTTCAGACTCCCCAGAACCCCAATAAAATTCAGCTAAGTTCAGAACCACGCTAGGACCTACGAATCGTAGGTGGGACCACGACCCGTGTTTCAGACTCCCCAGATCCTAGCCTCTGAAGCCAGTCGATGAATGACCAAGACAGACCATAGGTGGGACCACGGTCCGTGGACCAGGTCCATCGGTTGGCCACGATACCTTTTCATTCATGGTTTTTTTTGTCTTTTCCCTATGCGTTGGACACCTAAACTACGTCGTTTATCCCCTAAACTACGTTGTTGTAGTCAGTTTTATCCTAGTAACTTAATTAGAACTTACCCTAGTCAACTCATTCTCCAAAATTCATCCAAATTGAACGAAAATAAGGAGAAAGAGTCGACCAACCCTCTCCAAGAACACAACAAGATTTCCTCCAGTTCCAGCCCCGAAATTGAAAGATTTCTCCCTGAAATTTGTCACCATGTATGTGGGATTTCACTAGTGGGTTCCTTTCACCCATTAGGTCCCTAGAATTCAGTCAGATTCTTGATTATCTATATCATGTTTAGACCTCGGGTTTCTAGAATTTCATATTTATGTTGTGATTTTGCTGTTAGACTAATCCAAATAAGATTATCATGTTTTCGTAGAATTATTGCTTAGTTCTTTGCATGAAACTCAAAACCCTAGTTGTGTAGATTCATTTAGTTCATGAATTACACATTTCTAGGTCAGATTATTCAGATATACATGCCCTAGTTAAGAATGTTTCATTATCAGTACATTAATGTTGCATTTTCAGTTAGCATGTCTGTATTTTGAGCTATTCAGTATTACAGCAATTTAGTTATAATGTGTTACTTACATAATCAGTTGGGAGTAAGCTTAACACCGAGTGGACTAAGGGTCAGTCACCCTCATAGTCCCAGAACTACGCACCATGTAGGATAAGTCGCCTCTGTGGGCAACATATTTTGTGATCACGCAGTCATGACTTTATACCCCTAGCAAGGTATATTGGGTCCTTTTGATGGGGCGACCCATCAGACTCCACATATAGCTCTCGTGATTTTATGTCGGTTAATAGTAGCTCCCACAGTCCGACTCTAGTGTATTGACCAGGTATTAGTTATAGTTCAGTATTCAGTCTCAGTATGTTTATACTTGGTCATTGCATTCAGTTAGCTCCGTATTCAGTATATTTCAGTATTTACATTCACTTCATGTTATATCATTGCTCTTATTGCTTTGTTTAGTTATGTATATATATTGTTCAACTTTATCCTATCCTGAATGCTCAGTACTTTTCAAGTGCTGACGCATAGTCTACGCTACATCTTCTCGTGATGTAGGTTTAGGTCCTCAGCATGCAGATTATGTATAGATCGGTTGCCGATCTCAAGTTCAACAATATCAGTGGTGAGTCCTCATTCGTCGAGGATAATTGACATGTCTTTTATTCATTCATTCTTGTTTTAGTTTCAGTTTTATTAGAGTTAGCTGGGGCATGTCCAAACATCTCTAGTTAGTAGACGCCTTTATTCAAACATAGTTAGATTTAGTTTTAGTTGAGTTTGATCTTTCATTTGTTATTGAACTCTCAGTTTTATATATATTCAGACTTAGATAGAGTATTCCCCATCATTTCTCTTTATATCATGTTTAAGCTTCTGCACAATATTTCTATGTTTAGTAAATCTTTAAGTATGCTTATGATATGTCAGCAGGGTTAGCTTGGGGTCACTCGTGATCCTAAGTCCCGTGTTTACGTAAAAGGGTAGCCTCGGGACATGACATTGCATATAATGTATAGTCCTTTTGGCATGATATCATAACTCTTATGCATTGCTATCATACATAGTACATTCCATGTACTAATGCATAATTGTGCCTACATTATTTCACTAATGTAGGGTCAGAAGCTCCTACTTCTCATACTTGTGGCTAGTTGATCTTTTGGCGTTCAAGGATTGGTGAGTCCTTATGTTCCGAGGACCGTGACAGTTTTATAACTTTATGTCATTTCAGTTTTTAGACCTGTATGTGATTTATGGGTTAGGTCCCAATCACTTCTTTTGATGTAATGGATGACTTATTGAGACTTATGTTAGACTTTTGCTTTTGTCAAACTCCTTTTATGATATAAGACTGTTTCTTTGAAATCTCTATTTCTATTATGTTGTATGATATATGATAATTGGCTTGTGTAGGGCCTCTTGGGGTTCTATACACTATGTTACACCTAGGATATACTTTGGGTCGTGACATTTAATTTATGAATTGAGGTTGTAAACTTAATTTCACTTTAGATCTTCATTTATTTCTTGAGAGCGAGTATATAAAGTGGTAATTGACTTAATGCTTGCATATTAGTTTGGAATTCCTTATTTACTTGAGAAAGAAATTTGGGGTTTCACCTCTAAATGCTAGACTTGCTCTAGAGAGAAGAAATATGTTAAGGTAATGAGTTCTTTAGTAAATTATACATAGGAATGTTCGAGAGGAATTCTTATGACAAACATGTTGTGATTGAGAAATGCAATATGTGTTTGAGATTGACCCAACGTATCCATGTGTAATCAAGGTTATTGATCAATCACATTGATCCACCTTTTGAAATTGATACCCACTTCCGTGCACTCCTATTTTGTCACTGCGCTGGGTTGCTAAACACTCATTTTACTTTATTGTGTTGAAGTTGGTTGATAAAAAAAATTCTTAATTTGATATTTGAAATTTATTCACCTTTGTTACCATCTATCTGCAACGAATTAGAACACAATTTGACTTTGCAATTGAATATTTTCATATACCACTCCTAGTGGGATTTGACCCCAACCTCATATATTGGATAATTAGATTGCTAACGAATGCTTATTTGTTTAATGGTTCTACAAGTAATTTGAGCGCTATGACTCTGGCTACCAAATGAAAGGCCGTAGGCTCAAAGGGCTATCTAATGATAACAATATCTGAAAAGGTTGAAATTTTACAAATGTATCAAAGTAAACCTATTATCATCTTCTAAATAGAACAAAACCTATTATATCACTTCAATAACATGCAGAGCACGTTCTAGACCAAGATACGAAACATGGATTATATGCAATAAACTCTCACATCTCATGGCACAAGTCTAATTAATATGGATCAGTTCTACTATTAAAACAAATATGGTCATTTTAAACTAAAAATATGAATAAACTATATTCAGAGGTGTTATCTTAATTGTTGGGTTCTATGGAGTTTTCATGATTGAAAAAGTAACATGAAATATGTAAGTCGGCCTAGTTCACAAATGCACTGTACGAAGAAGCTGAATTCTCAGCAAGATCATTAATGAATATAAGTAAGTGTGCAATAGTCAAGGAATATATGATAATTTCGTGATAAACTTAAGGAAACAAACATGTGTTGAATTGAAGAGTTGTAGTTTGACTACAACACAAAAGAATCAAAGAGTTTGATTTGAAGAAGAATACTAAAGAGTCAAGGATTTTAAATTGAAGAAGGAGTTTTGCTTGAAGTAGAATTCCAAACCAATGTGGAGTTTGAAGTGAAGACCAACTCTCTGAAGAGTCGTCCTTAAATAGAAGCAAAGTCGTTCAGAATATTTGTGTACTTATAAAGTATAAAAGAATTGGAAAATTTACTTCATAAATACTAACAACAGATTGAAGAAACACATCAAAGAACCTAGTAATGTTACACAATTTATGCATTGTGAGTTATTGTTTGTGATTGAATTTTGATGTAATCTTAGTTTAGTGAGTTATAAAATGAATTAGAAGTTTTGTCTTCAAGTTGGGATTACTCGAAGCATTGGGAACACATACCTTGAGAGGTATGTGTTGAAGTTTAGGAATTAGAGTTAGATTTTAGGATTGCAAGAGTTATAATCTGAATTCATAAGTTGAAGTGTAGGAATTAGAGTTAGTTCCTAGAATTGCAAGAGTTGTAATCTGAGTCCATAACTTGAAGTTTAGAAATAAGAGTTAGTTCCTTAGGTTACAAATTTTGTAATCTTAAATTGTTGTGTCTCACTAATGTTGGTCTTTTACACCTTTTGAGTTGGGTGTTTTCCACGTAAAAGTATTGTGTTTTTACTTGTTACTCTTACTTCTTCGCTAAAAATATTAGACAACCCATTTCACTAGTAGTTTGATTTAGAGTAAATTATGCAAAATATCAATTGGTATCAGAGAAGGTTTTCTAAAAAAGGGTAAAAAGAACTCAAATATGTCATCAAACTTTGAGAAGATTCTCATTTATATTATTTGTTATAATTTTGGCTCATCTATGCCATTTTTGTTTGATAAAAGGCTTATTCATACCATTCTTTGTCAACTGAAATGACATAGACGAGCCAAACTTTTAACAAATGACATAGATGAGTCTTTTCTAAAAGTTGATGGCATATTTGAGCCTTTTTCCTTCAAAAATGATTTAATTGGTGACCACGTATAAAAAAAATGGTTTTGCAAAATCGAAACTATATTTCCGTTAATAAATAATGACATGAATGAGTCTTTTCTCACAAGAAAATGTCATAGATGAGCTAAACTTCAACATATGACATATTTTAGTCTTTTCTCTAGAAAAATTTAAAAATTCAAATGAACTTTCACATTACTAATCTTCCTTTTCTTTTGGTTAATCATATCACGACATTTGAAGTTAACTCTGCGAATTTACACACTTTTAGATGTAGGGCCTAGTTAAATCTATATATAATTATAGACAATTAAATTTGTGTCGTTAAAATAATAATCAATATTAGAAAATATTGCAACAATCATATTTATTTAATTTCAAATATTTGTGTTACAATCAATCATTTGATTTGTCTTTTTCAAATATACAATCAAGGACTTGTAAGATTGGTATTGATCATAAAACTTTAACTTGTTCTTGACATATACTTGTATTCAAAGTCTTTTGAGCTTGTTCCATAAATTGAGTTCTTGAACTTGTATCTTATAGAGAAATTGTGACGTTTGATCTATGAACTTGCTCTGACTTTTTGTTAGAATTCTGGTGTGATTTCTGAATCATGAGGACCTCTATTTGTAGTTGTAGAATAGAGGAGTTATGATGAGAACATGATTTCTTTGGCTCATGATCAGATTTAAGTGACATGGTGGAGGAATAGTTATGAAAATAGGTTTCCTTTGGTCAATCAAATTTAAGTGACATGATGATATTTGATTGGCCAGAATATGTCACTTGTACACGTGACACATTTTTATTTGGCTTTGATTGGGATAGGCATGTAATTCCATTTTTACACATGGCATGATTCTATTGGCTTCTTCATTTGACTTGGTGTGACACGTGACACCAATTTGGACCTCTAGGATGAGATGCCATTGGGCTTAACAAAGTGAGCATTGGATTGCAATTAAATTCATATTTATTAGATTCAAATAACTAATCCAATTATATTAATCCACATTATTTATTTGGATTAGTATATCTTGAATCTAATACAATCAGAATTTCCAAGAAATTTTAAATGTTACAAATGACCCCAGCTTCAAGTCTTGTCGAGATATTTTATCTTTTAATTACTAAACTTGAAGTATTAACTTGATACTTTAATTGTAATATTAAAAAAAACATAGACCAATATGGAAACATTTTTGAATTAAATAATTTTTTAAAACTTTTTTTTTGTAATTACGTGACAAGAAATTAAGGCTTGACTTTGTTGAGCATTATCATCCCTCTTTCCTAGTTGTTTTTGTATTCATTAGTGCTGCCTGGCAAGGTACCTTTATTTCATTCGGATTGTGACAAAGGTACCGCTTCAAAATTTGCGGTCAAGAATTATAATGAATCCTTTCTCAGCTTATCAATTAAAGAAGAACATGCCCCTCTATTAGGTCTATAAATATGTATATGTTTAACAATATTTCGACACAAATCATAACATCTCTAACAGTAGCTTTGAGTCTTCAAGGTATATTTTTATCTCTTCTTTGTGATTTTTGTTACTCTTTGTTATTGTAGGTTCATGGAAGGAATATATGCATTTTGTGGAGATAGGTTACATAATGGAGAGTTTTTCATCACAACACAAGAAATTGATCTTGAGGTTTGAAGGGATGTGTTTAATGTATCCGCCTTATGATCATACTATTGAAGCTTTATGAGATCCCTGATATTTCAGCATAAGATATGAAGGGATGTGTTTAACGTTTTCGTCTTGTGACAACAAATTTTGAGGCTATATGAGATCCTGAATATTTAAGCATAAGGTGTGAAGGGATATGTTTAACGTCTCCGCCTTGAGATCACAAATTTGAGTTTTTGTGAGATCTCAAATACTTGAGTTTAAAGTGTGAAGGAATGTGTTTAACGTCCCCCACCTTGAGATTATAAATTTGAGGTTTTATGAGATCCTGAATATTTGAGAATAAGGTGTGAAGAGATGTGTTTAACGACTCCACCTTGAGACCACAAATTTGAAGCTTTATGAGATCTTGAATATTTAAGAATAAAATGTGAAGGGATGTGTTTACCGTCACTACCTTGAGCTCACTAATTTGAGCTTTATGAGATCCTGAATACTTGAGTTTGAGGTCTGAAGGGATGTGTTTAACGTCTCCGTCTTGAGATCATAATTTGGAGGCTTCATGAGATCCCAAATATTTAAGCACAAGGTTTGAAGGAATAATGTTTCCCCACCTTAAGGCATAAAAATTTGAAGATCCTTTTAAGGATATATCCATGAAAATACCAGCTTAAGGTGCAAAGAGGAAAATTTTGTTCACCTTAAAAAAAGAAACTTTAAAATCTTTTCAAGGATAAATCCCTGAAAAGGCCAACTTAAGGTGAAAAAAGAAAAATTTTCCCACCTTAGGACATCAAAATTTAGAGATAATCTTATGAATAAACCCATGAAAACATCATCTTAAGATGTAAAGGGCAATTTTGTTTTTGTCCCCAACTTAAGAAAACTAAATTTAAAGGTAATCTTCCGACGCAAGGAGATGGATACTCGTCTCCATCATAAGAAAGATAAATTTAAAGGTAATTTCATGGCACAAAGGGATAGATAGTAGTCCCTGTCTTAAGAAAGGTAACTTCAATGGTAAGGCTTAAAGACTTCAACCTTCAGACTCAACGACTTGAAATAATTTGACTTCCAAATATGGTGGATCTGAAACTTCAACTTGAAGACTAGGTAGATTTGAGGACTTCAACTTGAATATTTGGAGGATTTTGAAGACTTCTACATGCATATTTGGAAGATTTGAAGACTTCGACTAGCCGAGTTGGAGGATTTGAATACTTCAACTTATCGACTTGCATAATCTGAAGACTTCAACTTATAGACTTGCATAATCTGAAGATTTCAACTTATACACTTGTATAATTTGAAGACTTCAACCAACATACTAATTGGAGAATTTGAAGTCCTTAATTTATAAACATGGATGATTTAAAGACTTAGTTCACATCCTTGTAAGGTTTGAAGACTTCAATTTGCATACTTGTCTAATTTGAGACTCTAATTTGCAGACTTGAAGAATTTGAAGATTTTAGCTTGCAAACTTAAAGAATATGAAGATTTGAAATTATGTTGGAGAAAATTTTATTTCATAGGGGTTTTCCTCCATCGAGCCATAAATAATTGGTGTAAGTCTGAAGTCTAGTTAAATAGTAGTGATAGCCTTAACTTTCATGTGAAAGATTAAGTGGGATTATGTATTTTTTGACATCCATGCGACAGAACTTAGAATGTAACTTTAAGCGCCTAAGTACCCCAGTGAAGAGAATCAAGTTATAACTTAGTTATCAAAGAATGATGTTTTAGTGTGTGTCCTAAATTTTTCCTAGGCCATCTTTTTAAAGATTTTCAACCTAACAAACATTTTTAAGGTGTCATGTAGAGTTTATGCTAATGCGGGCCAAGGGTAACAAGCAGTTTATGTTCAAAGATGCAACATCAGAAATGTTGAAAATATGGTTTAAATTTCTTCTCCACATGTAGCTGGACAAAAATCTTTATTGTCATCAAATTTATTGCAAATTGATTTGAAACCACGTTGAACCTGTCTTCAACCTCGTTTCATTGATCATTGAACCATGTGTTCTGATACCACTTGTTGGGTTTGAAAATAATTAGGGTGTCATGAAGAAGCTTACAATTGCAAATCATAAGACGATAAATTAGACGACACATAAAACTATACTACAAGACATAATATTTTTATATGATATGACCAATTGGCCTACATAATTAAAAACTAATAAAAAGACATTAAAACTGTAGAGAATAAATCTCCCCATAAACAAAAATCTCTAAATGACTATATTGTGAATTCTATTGTGTTATGCTATGAAAATAGGGATATTCAATTTATAGATCTCCAAACTTTTTCTCTAAGGAAAAAATAAACCAAATATGGAAGAAATTTTTTAGGCATTTATGGTAATACTTTGACTTTTCTTTAAGGAAAAAAATAAACTTTAAATAAGGAAAGAAAATCAAGGCAAAACCCTAACAAAATTTGGGTTTCTAAAGTTGATTCTACGGTTGACCAGTACGGGCCGTAGTAAGTTTTATGGACCGTGGGTTCTAACCCTATAACTAGTTCGATAATTTTAATTAAGGGTGTTTTGGGTCTTTTCTATCCACCCAACCCCTAAATTATGTTATTTTGACCCTATAACCGATTAAGTCCTTCAAAAACCCCTTAACTCTCAATCACTTCATAAAATCCCCAAATTCTCTCCAAGGTTTTATTCTAAAATTCTCTCTAAAGATCACGGAAGAAGAATCGAGGGCTTCCAAATCAAGTCTCCTTTTTCACCAGACAATGTTAATTAATGTGTTTTGGTTCTTTTCCTACCTACCCAACCCCTAAACTACGTCGTTTTGACCCTATAACTGATTTAACCCTTCAAAAACCCCTTAACTCTAAATCACTTCATAAAATCCCCAATTCCCTCTAAGGTTTTCTACTAAAATTCTTTCTCAAGATAAGGAAGATCAAGAAGCTAGGGTTTTGAAATCAAGTCACCCTTTTCACCATTTCTTTTGGGGTTTGAATCACAAAGTATGTAGGGCTTCATCAATAGGTTGCATTCACCCATTGAGCCCCAAAGATTTCTCAATTCTTCAAGTTCAATTTCATTAATTTGATTAGGTTTTCATAATTAATTCTTCATGGGTTCTAATTGTGTTGATTCATTGTTTGATTTTGACCTTATTATGATTTCTTTCCAATTAATTTCACCTGAACCATGCATTTTTTCTAAGTGTTCACTGATCTTATATTCCATATGAGAGCATTCATTAGGGTTTGGTAGCCCTGGTGACGATACTCCTAGTCAGTCTAGCATTTGCTTGTAACTATGTTTCGACCACATTATTTTTCATTTTCTTTTCATAACTACTTTTTAGTTTGTCTATATGTTTTGGAGACAAATCACCTCATATACCCATATTCTTAATATTCTCCTCCACCCCTCTTCATTTAGGTTATCTATGCCCTTATTGCTCTAATCCATGTGGTTGGTAACTTGAATTATCAATGGAGTCATCTCCTTATTCTATTCTTCTTCCAAAACTATAGTTCTTTCATTCTTAGTGTGCTCCTTGTTTAAACTATTCTCCTGGACTTCCTTCCCTTCCCCTCTCTCTTTTTTCCTTTTCCTCTTTATTAGCTAACATTGAATTGATCAACTCATTATTGTGTTTTTCTTCACTGGACCTTTATAATTGCTTTTTGCAAACTTCTCATTCACCCATTCCTTTGTGTTTTCCTCTTTCTTTTGTTTCTCTCCTTCTTCCTCCTATTTTTTATCAACACTCTTGAGTGCATCAAACACATTTAGTCACTTCAATGCCTTCATTCTCTATATCATCCACTTCCCCTAGTACATGCCCATATTTGTCTCTCATGTATTTGTTTTTCCTTGCTAGCCATTGGTACTTACTATGATTATAAATATGCTTATTCCTCTCAATTTTTCCACTAGTTAGTACTCTCTCTTGATTTCCCTCTTTCTCTTCTTGCTTACTGTTATTCTCCATTTTCCCTTCTTGCTCATCCCTGTTGTGTAATTCAGGATGAATATTTCAACATTCTTTTTCATCATGCTTTTGCAGACAACATTCTTTACAATACTTTGGCATATGATCGTATTGTATTGTGATCCACTTTGATTTTAGTTCTCCTGTATTTTCATTCTCTTCATTGATTTTAATTCTATGTGGTAATTTAGATACCAAGCTACTTCAACTTTCAGCTTATAATAACTTTGTCTTGTTTGGTTCTTTGTTTCCATTTCTAATTTTAAAAGCTTCCTAACAGCAAAAGCAATTGAAAAATTGCTTCCTTTGCAAAGAAATTTGGTGGCAGATCTGGCATGGATATCCAAGCTACATCAATTGCAGTTTCTACTTCAAGCTCAAACCAAGGATTCTACTTTAATATTTGTACCTACCAGTACGCCTCATTCACCTTGATTTAGTAAGTTGTTGTGGGCAGTAGTTATACATAATCTTCTAGTAAAGAAAATCTAAGAAGTATGTGTCTAGTATCCAAAACTTTAATACTACATTCGCTCTTGATTCCACATTACTTTGGGATCGACTTCCTAAATTCTACAATTTCTAATTTGTCATATGAGAACTTTCCTATGATCACATATTGTAGATTCTCCTATAATAAGGCTCTATATCTCTGATGATTTCCATGTGACAGTAGGTTTCCCATGAATCATAATGACTGGTTTAATAGGTACTTTGGGACAATTATTAGCAATAGGTTTATGTTTTATCATGGTAGCATAGTTTGGTGGGGGGGGGTGTGATTGGTTGTGGTTAGCTGGTAGTGCTTAGTTGATGAAGAGGAGTAAATACCTCCGGTGGAAGTGGTCCCCATAGGTGGTAGCCATCAAGTCACCGACTGCCTACCTAGGGTTTAGGATTATATTTTTTATTGTAGCTATAGAGCATTTCTTGCAGCTGACTTATTTGGCAATGGATTTTTTAGATGGCATTGTAAGCCAGATAGAGTATTTCGACTTATATTTTATACATTGCATCTGTTGATGAGTTTGAGGTCTATTCTGGGCGTCCCGTGAGCATACTCTAGGTTTTTCTTTTTATGTATTGCATCTGTTAAAGAATTTTCATCATCTTTCATTGTATGATTGTGTGTGATAGGCTTGTAACTACCTCATATTGTCTTTATCTCCTTTTTATCAGTGTTCTAATATGACTTTAGTTAGTTGATGAATTCTTAGAGTTAGCATTATTATACCTCCTATATTTATATAATTTCTATTTGAGCTCGGGGGAACTATGATGCCAACTTAGTACCCGTATTTTGGGACTCATACTACACTTCTATATCTTTTTCTGATGCAACGCCATATACGCTCGTTGAATCATGATTCTTTCGTTGTCTTTGTTGATTAGATCGCGGTGAGATCTTAGCATTCAGAGACTAATTAATGTTTTCCCTCTTTTGTACTATCTATATCTTTTATATTTTTCTTAAACAGATCTTTTGTGTATAGTCTTTTTCTGTACTTAGACTCTCTTGTAGCCGTGATACCTGGTTCGAAATTTAGTTCTTATTTAAATTTGCCTTTCTTGGTAACTTTTTTGGCCTTTACTATATATTTTGTATCGTTATGTACATATCTATTTTTCTTATACATAGTTATATTGTAGCTTAAGTTTATCACTTGTTGTTTGGGTTTTAACTTGCCTACCGGGTTTATGGTAGGCGTCATCATAACCTGTTTTCGGGTCATGGCAATATAGCATACTTTGCGTATGAGAGAGAATTAGCCAACTAAAATTTAGATTGGTTTAAACTAATTTTTTCAACTCGGATCGTCCGGGTTATATTTTTATGAATCATCCTTATCTACCCTCTCCCCTTGACACCCCCTACTTGATATCGTCTTTTTCGTTCGTTATTAAAACTACTTTATATATTATAACCCATGACAAGGCTGTCATATGGCCTTGGAATTTCAATCCATAGAGTATATCCCTTAATTAGTTTGAAATATTACATTGGCTTGTCTTCTATAACTCTTTTACTTAATTTGGAATATATCTATTATTTTTCTTGATTAAGAAGGTCATTTTTTTCTCTATTCAGATTATCATTCTGATGTTTGATTTTTTATAAAGATTTGTTGGTGATCCAAAATTATCTAAGAAGTTGACAAAGAAAAAAATTACCTCAATCTTTTAAGTTAAAATTATTTATTCTTTGTCTATCTCTTACCATGATATAATTAGTAAGAAATTAATTATAGGGGTGCTACTTTGTTGAGCTTACTTTCTCAACATTTTATCACTGTATCTGAAGACTCAAAACTTATACTGTACATTTTTGTGCTAGATAAATAAATTGCATGAAGTTAATATTTTTTTACTATTTATTATACAGGAAATTTTTGAAATACTAATGTCGTCAAATGCAAAATCTTTCACAAAAGAAAGCACCACAAACAACACAAGTGTTATTATGCCAGTTGTTCCTCTAATGCAACAACAATATCCTATGCTTTTTGGAGTTCTATTGATTCCAAACAATCAAATTGCTACGGTAATTTATCCATTCTTTCATTTTACCACTAATGAAAATGTTGTTTGAATTAATATTAATATTACAAGCTAATATACATTATATTGATTATATTTAATATGCATCAAATAATATTTTAAAAGATATATGTATAATAATTTATAATATGTACTACTTATATTTTATTTATGGGATGACTAATGCAGGAAGAAATTGTCGAGGGAGATAGAAATCAGGATTCCCATCAAATTCTCAATCCATTAGAAGCTAACACCCTTCTAAAAGAAATTGCTAAATTTTAAAAATACTTGTGTTTTTCTAAAGCCTCAAATAGTTTTTGAAAACAAAATATATCATCAAACTATTGTCACAAAAATGAAAATAAATTCTCTTAACAAAAACATTTTTAAAGATAACTCAAACACACAAATTATGGTCATATTTGTTATAGTTTAATTTTACAGCCTCACAAACAAATATCATATAACCAGAACTTTTTGTTGGCTCCTTCTTTTTGAGATATTTGTTGATGATTCTTTTTATTTTTCTCGTAAATTATGAACCTTTTAAACTACACTCTAAAGAGTATTTTTCTACAATTTTAAAATCTTATTAGTTTTCTTTATCGGATTTATCTAAAATATGAAGATGTTAGATATTGGTCGAATGTTTCATCAACACCAACATTTATATTTACACAATATTTATTTAAATCATCCTCAACAAATTATACATTTATTTTGTATGCACCCTTTTATTTGTTGATATTACCTAGAAGCATTAGTGATTCAAAAGTCTTAAATACAGTTAGCAAGAAGGGTCCTTATAGAAATATTCATCTTCGCTTTTTTTTTTTCTTTTTTTTTGCATTAATTTAAGATTTTATGGCATGTTGCCTATCTTGAATAAATTTTTATTTGTCCCTTTTTCAAACTTAATAACACCATAAAAAACATGATTGAACTTGCAAGGTCATATTGATGTGCCTTCACTAGTCTCTTTCATGTCTACATCGGACAACACTATCACGCAGAGCTATACCTCGATGAACCTACAACATAACCCTGCGTCACAAGGTCAGGATGTTACACTGCCTAGGCAGGTAGATGATCACCAGAGGCTCATCATTGAACCTGAGGGGTTTGGGTATGATTTATATATTTTTACATCTTATAATAATGTTAGTTTTCTAAGTTATGAATTTGACCTCTTAATATTTTAATTATTATATTGCAGTTTTAATCCACGCCAAGAGACTGCGAAGACCCTTACATCTGTTATTGGAAAGTTTTTTAATGATGCATACTTGAATTGAGTTAACATTACAACAATTTTATATTTAAGGTAATTATGAATTTATTATTTAAATTCAAACAATATGTATTATTATTCATTTCTAATGTGAGAGTTTTTAAAAATAAATTCAGGAAAAATGCATATGGCTTCCCGTGCATGACAAGCAGATTGCATTTAATTTTGACAAAAGGGCGAGACATAAACTATCAGACTCCTTTTATAATGATCGCAAAAAAGGTAAAATTCCCAAGTGGTGTAAACCAAATATTTGTGAAGACCTGTGTCAAAAGTGGAGTGATCATAAGTTATTTAAGAAGAGGAGCGAATAGAGATCTAGTTAATCTTTATGCTCGCCTTTGTTGTTTTTTCTATTATTACATATTCAATCTCAAGTACTATACTAGTTCCTTTTTGTTCTAGTTCGAGACACTTAGTATTTCAAATGTAGGTGAGCAAATCACATACTAATCATGGTGGCGTCTTTACTCCTTCCTCCTTTTTTTTCTTTTATTTATTATTGGGTTTATGTCACTAAACTCTTGTGTTTTTATTTGAATAAGATACTCCGAGATTTTGGGAGATGGATAATGATATTTGAATGTTTTTGGACATGGAGTCATTTTTGTGCTATCATTGTTCATAGCGGATATTCTATTTTGGTTGGTAGATTGCTTAATGAATTACATAATTAGTGGATGCTTCTATTACATGGGATGTTTGGAAAAAAATTCTATTGATATTTGGTATCTAATAAGATGAATATTGGTTCGCTTGGCATGGATAGTTGCTTGCTGAGTGTCAACTACGATGATTGATGGACAAAGTTTAATTTATTTTCTATTTCATGATACGGAAAAAGTTTCAATATTCCTTACATACATGTTCATAAAGGTTGAAAACGTACCCCTAATATCACCATCCATGATCCAAATGATTAATAATTACATTGAAAATTATTAAACATCAAATAAAATTAATGTATCTCCATAAAGACAAATGGAGAATGTCAAAATCGAAGCAATAATTATGTTTCAAGTTTTTCCTCTCTCGATTAAGCAATAAATTTTGAAATCTGCTATCACATTTCATTTATATGGTATTAATGATTATCCTATTCAATTACCTAATCATTGGTTCATCATAATATTTTCATATTTACAAGACCAAAATCAATAATGAAGACAGAGAAAATCATCCTTGAAGCTCACATTGAAAGGTGGCTTCAGTGTGCTACAATACAAACCCCTTGCCCTTTAATATAACACAATTAAACTATTATTTTATATGAAATTCATTAAAATTAATAAACTTTTATTAGAGTCATAATTCAAAATTCACTTTGAAACTAAATAAATTTGATTCTTACACTAAGCTAACAGCAGACGATATCAACATAATTAAAATAAATGGATAAGGGAGTCTCAGATGGGGTCTCATCATAATACTGATTGATACTTTAATCGAAAGCATCCTTGAATTCATAAATCTTTTATATTATAATGTATGCATATCATCAAAACTTGGTTTCATATCAAAATCACTTATAGCACATGAGTTCATGAAAAATTCATTGAAAACATTGAAATATGATCAAATCATGATGAATAAACTTGAAATCAATTGAACCCATGGAAGAATCATAAAAACCCTAGAATTGGGTGAGATTGAGGTTTCTTTAGGCAGGGCGGTCTTAACCCCTAGGCCACTAAAGCCATTGCTTGGGCCCCCATATTTTTTGGGTCCCCCATTTTTAAAAAAACAATTACTTATATATGTTATTTTCTTTAATAAAATTATATGTACTATGAGTGCTATGATTTCTATTAAGGAAATTGCATATGAGATATTTATAAACCTGAATTCCGTAAGAAACAACTTAATGAAAATATGGATTATAAAATCACAAAGTCCCTTGAAGAATCTTTTAGAATTGATTACTTTATATATGTAGAGTAGATCAAACTATTTTTCACTTCAAAATAGATTTGAAGCATATGAAAATATTTTTGATTTCTTATTCAGTGGTCAAATATTGAGATCACTAGATAATGAGAATTTAAAAAAATATTGTGTTAAGCTTGAACTTTCTTTAACACATAATAGTTATTTTGATATTGATGATTTAGATTTATTTTTTGAATTAAAAGTGTTAAGAGAAATAATACAAGTAGAAGATAGTGATCTAATGAAAATACTCAATCAAATAAAAATACTTGATTTTTTTCCAAATACACATATTTCTTATAGAATAATGTTAACAATTCTTGTAACTGTTGCCTCAGCCAGAGGACGTTTTTTTAAAATTAAAATTGATTAAATCTTCTTTAAGATCAACAATGTCTCAAGAGATATTGAATGAATTAGCTATATTATCATTTGAAAAGAAATTATTAAAACAACTTGATAATAAAATAGTACTTAATGACTTCACATCTAAAATAACTAGAAAAGTCAATTTTAAATGAAAATACATATGATGAAAAATAAAATATTAGGGCCTCTCTCTTAAGTTTCGCTTTAGGCCCCTAATGTTGTTGAGTCAACCCTGTCTTTAGGAATCAATGGGTGAATAGGAACCCATTGATGAATTTTCCACATACAATAATCAAAGCAACCTTCAATAAAGAATTGAATCCTTGAAACCTTAAGTTTCTTGGGGAAGATGACTTATGAGAGAATTTCATTGGAGTTTGAGAGAATGAGAGGGAATAGAGAGGTTATGGGCCTTAGGAACCCTTTAGAGTCTTGTAAATAACCCCAAAATGATGTAGTATATGAGTTAAAAGAGTTGGAAAAGACTCCAATAACACTGAGAAATAACTATCGAATTGACCATATGACCCTTCTATACGGTCCATACAAGGTACTATGGACTGTACTGGTCACTCGTACAACAACTACTGGAAATCCCAACTTTCTGATGTTGAATCACAAACCAAAAATCAAGACCTGTCATACCTTCTATGAGTCGTATACCCTCTTCGTACATTGATTCTCAATCCAAGGCCTGGATCCTCAAGCCTACGAACCAAGAACCAACAACAACGAGTTGTAGTTCCTACACGACCCAAACAATACCTTAACATAGTACAGTTCTTTCTGTTGCACATATTCTAGCCCGAGATTCCCCACTACTCAATTTTCTACATAATCATATATATATGCCTACGTGGCACCACCACAAACCAATATTCCCTTTTAATTTATTCATTTCCAAAATTAGCCTTCCCCTTTCATGAAAAGTTGTGACTTTCATGAAAGTTGTTACTTTTATGAAAAGTTGTGACTTTTACAAAGAGTTGTGACTTTTATGAAGAGTTGCGACTTTTATGAAAAGTTATGACTTTTATGAAAGATACCTTTCTGAAGGGTTGTAACTTTTCTAAAGAGTTGTGACCTTTCTGATAAGGCATAATAAACATTTATTCACACTACCCTTTGTTGTCTATAAAGAGAGGGATTTCCTCTAATTTTAAAACAACGAAAATTTTGAACTTCTTCTTCTGCACAAATAAAATTCATGTACTTTGCTCATGTTGAGTGGCTCACTGATACCATTATTTTTGTATCAATAGAATGGTGAATAGAATCGTTATGTCCTGAGAGAATCTATTCCTTTAAACCTCAGGTACTAGAGGGGAATAATTTCCTTAAGGGTACACTGTACATTCAGTGGGCTCCATTTTTTTCTTTCTGTTTCATTCTACTGTTACAGATC
>JAJOOO010004966.1:0-13507 GCA_029582685.1 Solanum piurae
ATTGTTCTTCCTGCATCTCTCTTTCGTTCACCTCTGATTTTTCTTCTTAGAAAATGTCACAAAATAGTTGTGCCAGCTTTGAGCTCGCACAACAAAGCCATTAATGGCGATTAGGAGCCACAACTTCGACTATCGGAGCACGCCGCCAGCCCCCTTCCCATCTTCCCTTTTTATGGGTTTTCTTTATATTGTTTGTTAGTCGTTCCAGTCAGCATTGATGACCTCCAACACCTCTATCACCAGAAAACAACAGCCAACAATCAGACTTAACAACCCCAATCTCATTCCCATCTCTGGCAAAACTGTGAGCTTCAAGATCCGATGAACCGGAGTTCCGTTCCAAACCAACGTCACTGCTTCTCTTCTCCTTTCCCCGTTATCTCCAGCAACGAGCTTCAAGCTCTCAGACATTGCTTCTGCTCGATGTCAACTCTGGTGAAGCGGGAAATCTTCGGTCACTATTTAACTCCGGATCGGACCGAATTCGTAATTTTTCCTGCATTAGGCTTTATTTTTTCGATAAAATTCACATCCTCTAGCTTATTTGTTGAGCTTTTGCACTATTTATTTCATTTTTGGGCATTAATTCACCATTTTACAGTGATTTTTTTAGATTAGGACTCCAACAATATCATTGTTGTACTTTGTTTGGTGTTCGTTTTTTAAACTATTTTTACTTCTTAATTCTCTATAGTTAGTTATATGATTTTTTATTTTTGTTTTGATCGAATAATTTGTGGCAATTTACAATATTTAGATAATTGGTAATATCCATTTATGAATAAGCAAGAGGGAATATAATCAGTGTTTTGGGAGAATGGGTAAAATAGGGTTAACCGGGTTATTCTAAATGGGGTTGGGTCATTGGGTTAAAATAGGGAATAGGGTTTTTTTTTAAAATTCGGGTCAATTTGGGTCAATTTTGGGGATTCCGTCTAATGAGGGGTAAATTTGGTGAAATTAGTAACGGGAGGGGTAAAATTAACTTCATTTAACGGCGAGGGTAAAGTCAAACAATAAACCAAAGTTGAGGGGTATTTTTGACCTTTTGCCCTATTATAAAATATCTAACTAATTAGTAAATGTTAGTGAAAAATTACAATAAATCAAAAAATACAAGATTACAATTGAAATAAAATGAAGAAACAGAAATCTCTTCAGGCTGAGGCGTGGATATCTCACTCTCTTTAAGGAGATTCAAGTCCACTGCAGCAAATGTTTTTCACCGGTCCAACAGTAGTCCTTCTTGACTAGTCCTCTCCAGGATACAACAGTCTTACACAAAGTATAACTCAACAACTCTGGACAAGAGTTGAGTCCAAAGCTCCACAAAAAGAACATCTCCCTTCAACTAATAACAACTCTCTTTTTTGACTAACTTTTTCCTCTCTATCGTTTCTTCTCTTTTTCAACCAAATGAAAACCATCACTATTTATACTACAAGAAGTCTTCCTTGCAATGAATAGGAAGATAATGGGGTAGTAAATAGTGAAGATAATGGACTTAGGAGTTACATAGGTTACAAAAAATAATGGGGAATAAAGAGTGAAATAAAGTAGGCAACTAAAGGCCACCAACGTGCAAAGCAACTTAACGGACAAAAGGAAGATGTTGCACAAAGACTATAACTTCCAACGTTCCCTACTACATTTATCACTAATGAAGAATGGTAATAAAGCCTAACAATAATAGGCATTACATAACCACTGACACCACTGACAAAGGCAGCACCAAATGAAAAAATTAGGCGACCTTAAGATATAATACGATGAGCTATTATAATATAATAATAATATTAAAATGCTCTCAATAACCAACAATCCCCCACTCATTTTAATATTAGACAAGAGAGTATATTAGTTGAAGGAAGACTACTATGCATAATAAAGGTGTGCTCTGCATTGAACCTCCACTTAGTGAAACAGTAACTTTTACTCCAGAGTCATAGTGGTCTCAGACTTGAACTATGACTGCTTAAGGGAAATAAAATATCATTGCTCACACATAATAATCAAGGTGTTAACATGAGCTTTAAATCCAGCACGTTATGGCCATGTGCTATCCCGGTTTCATGAGTGCTTTTGAGAATAAGCCAATTCTCATAAGAAGCGACTTGCTTCCACACATCACATAGGTGAAATCTGTCGAGAGAGCTCCTGTAAGCTTAACACTCCACCCATACGGGCTACAGATATTCATTACGAGTTTTATCAACTCAGCCTTCACAAACTACAGGAAACAATGCACTCACATCATAGGGAGGGAATAAAAAGATATTGCATTTTTCACAACAAGTCATCATATGATTAGTTTTTCCCTTTGAACCTGGTTATAGGATCTCTAGTCCCCAGGTTAGGTTTTCTCATATATGACTCAAGGATTTATAGGCTTCAATCTCATCCCCTCGATGTGCTCCAGATCTTTTCTCTTGTTAAGGCCTTAGTAAGAGGATCTACAAGATTATCACAAGATTTGACATAATCAACATTAATGGTACCATTTGTCAAATACGATCTTACATTACTGTGTTTCCTCCTTATAGGTCTGGATTTACCGTTGTAATAACGGTTTTGAACTCTACCAATCGCAGCGGTGCTATCACAATGAATTAAAATAGGAGGAATTGGTTTTTCAAAATAAGATATTTGAAACAATAAATCTCTTAACCAATTCACTTCCTCACTAGCTGAAGCTAAAGCAATTAGTTCAGCCTCCATGGTAGAGTTAGCAATTATAGTTTGCTTTTTTGATCTCCAACAAATAGCACCACCACCCAAAGTAAAGACATAACCAGTGGTAGAACAGGAATCACCTGATAATGTGTTCCAATATGCATCACAAAAACCTTCAAGTACAGCAGGATAAGAACAAACCACAATTTTTTGTTCCAATTAAATATCTCATAACTCTTGTTATAGCATGCCAATGTTCATTACCTGGCTTGCTTGTAAACCTGCGAAGTACTCCTACTGCATATGTAATATCAGGCCTAGTGCAATCAGTCACATATCTCAAACTTCCGATTATGCTAGCATATTCCTTTTTGATTTATTACATCATTTTCACTTTCAACGGGATATAAGTGAACACTTGAATCAAAAGGAGTAGCAACATGCTTGTAATCATGAAAGTTATATTTTTTTCAAAAAAATTTCAACATAATGTGACTGGTCAAGGAAAATTCCCTCACATGTTCTTGTTATTTTTATTCCAAGAATAAAATTTGCCTCACCAAGATCTTTCATATCAAAATGGCTTCTAAGAACATTTTTAGCTTCATCAATAACATTCATGTTAGAGCCAAAGATCAATAAATCATCAACATATAGGCAAATAATCACATGTGAATTATTCCAAGACTTATGGTATATGCACTTATCACACTCATTTGTTTTAAAATCATTTTCAATCATGCAGGAATCAAACTTTTCATGTCATTGCTTAGGTACCTATTTCAAGTCATATAGGGATTTAGTAAGTTTGCATACTTTGCTTTCTTGGCATGTTTCAACAAAAGACTCGGGGTAATCCATCCATTTAAAAAAGTAGTTTTTACATCCATTTGAGGAATTTGCAAATAAAAAATTATAGCCATAGCAATTAAAAGTCTTATGGATGTAATTCTTGTTACCGGTGAAAAAGTATCAAAAAGTTCTAGGTCTTCTAGTTGTTTAAAACCTTTTGCAACTAGCATAGCCTTTTATTTATCAATAGATCCATCCAGTTTTAACTTTTTTCTTAAGACCCATTGGCAACCAATAGTTTTACAACCCGGTGGTAAATCAACTAACTTCCAAGTTTTATTAGAAATTAGTGATTCCATTTCATCATTTACAACCTCTTTCCAAAATATAGAATCATGTGAAGATAATGCTTCTTTCAAAGTGAGAGGGTCATCTCCAACATTAAACACATAAAAATCAGGACCAAAATTTGTTTTTACTCTAGCTCTTTTACTTCTTCTTAACTCAAAATTATTAACTTTTTTATTTTTCAAAGTAGAAGTAGAAGAACTAGGTAGTGACAAAATATTTTGTTCAATCCTTTGACCCCCGCTATTTTTAGAATCAAAAGAAAACTTATTTTCATGAAAAATAGCATCACCCGATTCTATCACAATATTATTTTCAAGATTAAAAAATCTATAGGTTGTACTATTTGAAGCATAATCAAGAAAAATACAAGTAGTAACTTTCTTACCCAATTTTGAAATCTTGGGATCCATTAGCCTCACAAAGGCTAGACAACCCCAAACTCTTAGATATCCCAAACTTGGCTTGTAACCTTTCAACAATTCAAAATGTGTCAATTTTGACTTTTTATGAGGCACACGATTCAACACATAACAAGCAGTCAAAGTAGCTTCACCCCAAAAATTTAAAGGTGCATGTGACTCAATAAGCATGGCATTAGTCAATTCAACCAAAGTTCTATTTTTCCTTTCCGCTACTCCATTAGATGAAGGAGAAAAAGGAGGAGGAGTTTCATGAATTATTTTCAATGATCTAACAAAAGAATAAAACTCATTTGATTCATATTCACGGCCTCTATCACTTCTAATTATTTTTATTTTTCTTCCAAACTGATTTTCAACCTCATAGAGATAAGTTTTGAAATTTTCAAAAGCATCACTTTTATTTTTCATCAAGTAAACATATGTAAACTTAGAAAAATCATCAATGAAAGTTATAAAATATCTATTACCTCTACGAGTTAAAATTTCACCTTCACAAATATTAGTATGAATTAATTCTAACAAAACAGTTTTTCTTTCAACTTGAAAATGAGGCCTTTTAGTGATTTTGGCTTTACAACAAGCCTCACACTTTTCAAAATTCTTTTTAATCATTGGGATTAATCCTAAACTACTCATGATTCCAACATAACGATCATTAATATGACACAAACGAGCATGCCAAAAAGCATATAAACATAAGTAGAAACTTTATTCATTTCAACATTCAGTTTGAACATCCCATCACATGCATATCCCTTTCCCACAAAAATACCCTTCTTCACTATTACATATTGATCAGATTCAATAATCTGTTTAAATCCTGTTTTATTAAGAAGAAAATTAGACATCAAATTTTTCCTCATAGAAGGAGTATAAAGTACATCTTTCAAAGTTAATACCCTTCCAGAAGTAAAACACAATTCGACATCTCCCTTTCCAAGCACTTGAGTTGTGTGAGAATCACCAAGCATGATGGTTTTGGGCTCCTCAAAATGAGTATATTTTTTAAACCAGTCTTTATCATAACATGCATGACGGTTTGCACCAGAATCAACCCACCATCCATCAACACTTTCAACCATGTTTATGTCGGTAATCACCTCCACAAAAGGTCCTTCGGTAACGTTTGCCTGAGGGTTAGGACCACGTTTCTGGAATCTGCAAAATCGAGTAATATGTCCACTCTTGCCACAAATAAAGCACGGTCCGTTATCTTGAACTTGTTGATTTTGTGCTTGGTCATTTTCACCATTATTATTTTTTTGGGAGGTCTATTATTATTTTGCTTAAATTTTTTCTTCTTAGGCTTCAAAGAAGTATTTTTGTGAGTTTCAAGAGTAGCATTATTTGAAGTAATTAAATTTACCTTCGTTGTGATGTTGCTCTGTTCTGTTTGTAAAAGTGCATCTTGGCCCCTTGCCTCTTCACCATCGTACTTTTCCACTTTCTCATGATGAGAAATAAGTTCATCATCATCCATGGAGGTGTCATCAACTTTATTAGGATTCTTCTCAGTTAACACATAAGAAACATTGAGAATACTTAAGTATAAAAATACTTTACCCTTCCATCTTTTGAAATGGTTACCATTGAACCGAAATGGCTTGTTAAGGTCTCCCATCTTGAAATTCGCGGTTTTTTCAATTGTAGCCGTGATGAATCTCCTTAAAATTGTTAGTGAAAATTACAATAAATCAAAAAATACAAGATTACAATTGAAATAAAATGAAGAAACAGAAATCTCTTCAGGCTGAGGCGCGGATATCTCCCTCTCTTTAAGGAGATTCAAGTCCACTACAACAAATATTTTTCACCGGTCCAGCAGTAGTTTTCTTGACTTGTCCCCTCTAGGATACAACAGCCTTACACAAAGTATAACTCAACAACTCTGGACAAGAGTTGAGTCCAAAGCTCCAAAAAGAGAACACCTCCCTTCAACTAATAAGAACTCTCTTTTTTTACTAACTTTTTCCTCTCTATCTTTTCTTCTCTTTTTCAACCAAATAAAGACCATCACTATTTATACTACAAGAAGTCTTTCTAGCAATGAATAGGAAGATAATGTGATAGTAAATAGTGAAGATAATGGCCTTAGGAGTTACATAGTTTACAAAAAATAATGGGGAATAAAGAGTGAAATAAAGTAGGCAACTAGAGGCCACCAACGTGCAAAGCAACTAACGGACAAAAGGAAGATGCTGCACAAAGACCATAACTTCCGACGTTCCCTACTACATTTATCACTAATGAAGAATGGTAATAAAGCCTAACAATAATAGGCATTACATAACCACTGACACCACTGACAAAGGCAGCACCAAATGAAAAAATTAGGCGACCTTAAGATATAATATGATGATGAGCTATTATAATATAATAATAATATTAAAATGCTCTCAATAACTAACAGTAAATAATATATAATGATCAAATAATATTTCTAAATCTCATATTTTATTCTTTATTAGTATTATTTATTATATATATTGGTCTCTATTTAATTGCTTAATGTCACTTTTAAACTCCTTTAGTTTTCAGAAATATGCTATTATTACTAAAAAAAACTTTAATTATGATAAAGATAGTTTAGGAAAATGAACAATCATAAACTTAGGTTCTTTTGTCTTCATACAACTCTTTTTAAAAATAAAAAATAAAATACCATTTGTATGCTACGTTTTAAAAAAACCACTAACGGTTTTCTTTTTCCTCTTTTCTGTGTAATTGTACTTTAAGATTTCAATTACTTCACTATGTTAATGCTATTCAAATATATTTTTATTATCTAAAATGGATTTTCATAAGTTGCTAAAATGATGACAAACTAATAATTTTTAGAAAGTGGGTGCTTGTAGTTACTATTGTGTATTCATTGGTAGAATTTAAGGCATTATATTTTAACATTTTGTAATGACCCGATTGGTTATTTTTGAAAATTTTCATGAAATTATCGTTTTATCCCGACAAATTTGATGCACAATTATTTTAGTAATCCTTGGGTAGGAGCTTCAACTGTGGCAACCATCATACTCATAACTATATAGACTATTTTAGCTTTTACACGTTCCCTTACGTAAGTAGTACTGGTCGCAATTATAGTGTTGATGAGCTTAATCAGGGTTGTTTCAAAAAGTTTGGAGACCTAAAGTCAAACTTTATGTTTAAATTTTTGCCTCAGAAAAGAAAAAAAGGTGGAAGATGGGTCAATGAAAAAAACTTGTGTTTAAATTTTTTGCCATTTAGAATTTCCAAGTCAGCAAAATAAATTTATTTTATGTGATTAATAAGGTGACATGACATCTGTTAGTTTTGAAGCATATTGATTCCTCGTTGATGAATCTTATGCAACACCAATTTGAATTAGTTATCATTTCTCCCTTTTGTGATTCAATAATTAATCGTTTTGGGAAATCCTTTCAAGAATCTAAGCATTACAAGTGTTGTTACAGAGAGGAGCATAATTCACAACTAAGAATTAAAGAAATTATCATTTTATTTTAATGTTCTTACAATTTCAATAATCATTTGATGTTTGGTAGCAACTCTCAATTAGTCATTGGATTGTGCTTTCTTTTTTTATAAGAATTTTATTTATCTTATTTATCCTTTATAAATAAATATTTTTTTCTCTTTCATTTTCACCTTAATTTATACAGTAATATTTTTGTTGGGTTCTAATAGGTGTGAATGGGAAATGAATTATTTTTTTTCCGAACAAAACATCAAGAGAAAAGATGCAATTTGAATAGCACATTTTCACATGTAATGGGTTGTGACTATATATTCTGATAAGTTATGGCTCTTACGAAGAGTTGTAACTTTTCTATGATAAAGCACAATAAACATATGTTCATACTATCTTTTGTAATTGGCTATAAAGCGGGGTTTCTCTCATTTTTCAACTATAAAATTTCTGATCTTCTACTCTTCTCTTGCACTTCAAAGTTTTCGTGTCATTTATTATTGTTGAGTAAGTTGGTTATTCACCAGAGCAAGGTTGCCTTAAACGTTTCATACCTATGCCTATTGCGCATTATATATTTATTCCTCAAGTGTTTTGACTATATATTTTGCAAGATAAAAAAAATATGAAGCTATTCACATTTTTATACAAATGATTTCTTTGGTTTGATGTAAAGTTTAATTCTAAGCTTTCCATTCTGAACTATCTTTGTCTTCCATGGCAATGGTAGCTAGCCACTTAGGAGTCGTTTGGTAGAGTGTATAAAATAATGTTAAATAGAGTGTATTAGTAATGTTTGTATTAGTAATACTTATATTAATTATACATAAAATATTTTTTATGCATTGTTTGGTTAGGCGCATTAAAAAAAAGTGTGTATTGTATAAAAATATTTATTTACAAAAGCATCCTCCACAATTAGGGTGAAAAAGATGTAAAAGTGCTTTTGAGGGGTAATTGGATTGTTAAACATGCTTAGAAGTGGCAAAATGGATAATTTATATGGGTATCCACTCATATTTACCCATTTTAAATGGGTTGGGTATCCAACTCATTTAAAAATGGGTAAAAATGAGTAATACTCATATTTACCCATTTAAAAGTGGGTAGTTAAATTGATAATATGGGTAAAAAATATGCATTCATAAAAGAAAGAAAAGTGATTAGAGGTGGGTGGTAAAAAAAGCTTTTTAATGAGCCAGTCTTAGAGTGGAAAAGCAGTTCAGTAGTGCCTAAGGGTCATTTTATTTTGTACCTTAAGGCAAGGAAGTTAGTTTCTAAGAGGTGTGTCTCGTTAATGACTCTAGTGTTGAGATACCTCTTATTCAGTCAGTTTCAGTAGTAAGAGAATTTTCAGAAAGTCTTTCCGGAGTCCCTCCTGAGAGAGATATACTTCGGTATAGACATTTTTCCAAATACTCGTCCTATATCTATTCCTCCATATAAAATGACACTAGCAGAGTTGAAATAGCTTAAAGAGCAGTTGAAAGATCTCCTTGATAAGGGCTTTATTCGACCAAGTGTCTCACCTTAGGGCGCTCCGGTCTTATTTGTGAGAAAGAAAGATGGTTTCCTTAGGATGTGTATAGATTACCGTCAGTTGAACAAGGTTACCATCAAGAACAAGTATCCTCTTTCGAGAATTGATGATCTTTTCGATCAACTTCAGGGTGCCACCTATTTCTCCAAGATAGATCTCATATCTGGATACCATCAGTTAAGAGTAAGGGAATATGATATTCCAAAGACAGCTTTCAAAACCCATTATGGTCATTATGAGTTTTTGGTCATGTCCTTTGGTTTGACCAATGCGCCTGCAACATTCATGGACCTTATGAATAGAGTTTTCAAACCTTATTTAGATATGTTTGTTATCGTCTTCATTGATGACATACTAATCTATTCAAGGAATGAAGAAGATCATGCTAGTCATCTCAAAATAGGTCTCCAGACTTTAAAAGATAGGGAGTTATATGCCAAGTTCTTTAAGTGTGATTTTTGTCTTGAGTCTGTGGCATTCTTAGGCCACATTGTGTCTGAAGAGGGAATTAAAGTTGATACCCAGAAGATAGAGGCAGTGCAAAATTGGCCTAGACCCACATCTCCAACTGATATTAGAAGTTTCTTGGATTTGACTGGCTATTATAGAAGGTTCGTAGAGGGGTTCTCATCTATTTCATCCCCTTTGACCAAGTTAACTCAGAAAACAATGAAATTTCAATGGTCTGAAGCTTGTGAGAAAAGCTTTCAGGAATTGAAAAAAGAGGTTGACTACTGCCCCAGTTTTGACCTTACTAGAAGGTACGCAAGGCTTTGTTATCTATTGTGATGCGTCTAGAGTTGGTTTGGGTTGTGTGTTAATGCAAAATGGCAAGGTTATAGCTTATGCCTCCAGACAGTTGAAAATTCATGAGAAGAATTACCCAACAATGACTTCGAGTTTGCTGTTGTAGTGTTTTCTTTGAAGATATGGTGTAATTATTTATATGGTGTTCATGTAGATGTATTCACTGATCACAAGAGTCTTCAGTATGTGTTTACTCAGAAAGAGCTTAATCTCAGACAAAGGAGGTGGTTATAATTATTCAAGGATTATGACATGAGTATTTTTTATCACCCAGGTAAGGCTAATGTTGTTGATGATGCTTTGAGAAAGTTACCTATGGGCAGTACCACCCATTTTGAGGAAGATAAGAAAGAGTTAGCAAAAGAGGTGCATAGACATGCACGACTAGGAGTTCGACTAATGGACTCCACAGAAGGAGGAGTGGTGGTGATGAAGGGGGTTGAATCATCATTAGTATCTGAAGTAACAGAGAAGAAATACCAAGATCCTTTATTGCTTGAATTAAAGGCAAGTGTTCATAAGCAAAAAGTGATGGCTTTTGAACAAGGGGGAGATGGTGTTTTGAGGTATCAAGGTAGATTGTGTGATTGATTTCAAGGGTAATTGGGATGATCACCTATCTCTCATTGAAGTTGCTTACAACAATATTTACCATGCTAGCATCCAAATGGCTCCATATGAGGCTCTTTATGGGAGAAGATGCAGATCTCATATTGGATGGTTTGAAGTTGATGAAGTAGGGGGATAGGACTAGATTTAGTTCATCAAGCTATGGAGAAGGTGAAAGTGATTCAAGAGAGGTTAAAAATGGCGCAGAGTCGTCAGAAATCCTACACTGATGTTAGGAGAAGGGAATTAGAGTTTGAAGTAAATGATTGGGTATACTTGAAAGTTTCACCCATGTAGGGTGTCATGAGATTTGGTAAGAAGGGGAAGCTTAGTCCCCGGTATATTGGCCCTTACAGAATATCCAAGAGGGTTGGTAATGTAGCTTATGAGTTGGAGCTACCACAAGAGTTAGCCGCGGTCCATCCGGTATTTCACATCTCCATGTTGAAGAAGTGCATGGGCGATCCTTCATTGATCATACCAAGTGAAGATATTGGGATCAAAGATAGCTTATCTTATGAAGAGATTCCGGTCCAGATTCTAGATCGCCAAGTTCGCAAGTTGAGAACAAAGGAGGTAGCATCAATCAAAGTTCTTTGGAGGAATCAGTTTGTTGAGGAAGCCACTTGGGAAGCGGAGGAGGATATGAAGAAGAGATATCCACATCTCTTCGAATCCATAGGATTTCCAGAACAAGGTACTAATTCTCTTCTTAGTACTTTTTAACTTATGAGATTGCATGTTGTATTTGCAGTGCTTGTTGGGTGTTTGAGCTGAATATAAGATGTTACACCCTTACCCTACTAAGAGTAAGCTCATTCGAGGATGAATATTTCCAAGGGGGAGATATTGTAATACCCCGTAACTAGAAAGAACTAAAAAGGAATTTTAAAGAGGAAATAATCATTTTTGGAAGGTATAAGGAAAATCTGGAAATTTTTAAGTGTTAAAGTTGAGTTTTTGGTCAATTTCAAATGACCATAACTCCTAGCTCAGGATGATTTAGGTGTGTTTCCAGATATCGTAGGAAATATCTTGGAATAATCTTTCCAACGCCGCCGAGTTTACTTAATTCTGAGTTTGTATCAGTGAGATATGTCCATTGGAAGTTGGGTTGTCTAGTTAAGGAAAGTCAAACCGGATTTTAAAAGGGTAGTTTGGTCTTTTCCTTACCCTTTTATTTTAATTCGTTTTTGGTAATTACTTAGGGTCTAAACTGAACTTGGTCAATTAACGCTTTGGTAGAATTGAGTTAGGGTTTTAGAGAAGAGAAAAGAAGAGGAGAAAAGAGAAGGAGAAGCAAGGAAATCGTCAAGTTCTTGAAGCTAAGATCGTGGATTTCGTCAAGGGGTGATCCCTACGAGGTATGTGAGTTCACACAGTGTTGGGTTCGTTCGCCCACGCGCCAAACATATTTTATTCAGTATAATTTCATCCTATAAAGATTGAGAATTTGATGTTCTTGAGTTGTGTTCTTGAATTACTTTCGTTCTTGAATTTGGGATGAGATTGAGGAGTTCTTGAGAGTTTAAGGTCGATTGTTAGAGTTGTTTTGAGTTAGATTCTTGTGTACATACACCGGGTATCTGAATTCAAAGAGGATTTGAGAAAAAGAATCGAATTTAGGCGAATTGGAGTTAGAAAATGAAGAAGGAACAAGTTGGCAGAATCTGGGTACCAGGTATGCGTCGCGGACCTGTTCCTCAAGATTGGAAAACAATTCCTCGCATCGTGAAGCGGTCACGGACCGTTCTGCCTCAAAATTTATTTCGCGATCAAATAATTAAATGCATCTCCATGTCGCGGACTTGCTTCCAAACAGTGATTTCTTGATTATTTCTCATGTTAAGCTATTTCAAATCACTCCTAAATATCATAAGATCTTTCCTATCACAAATCAAAATCCTTGAATCCATAATTCAATTCAAGGATCAGTTAAGAGTCAAGTCAAGAGAAGTTCATAGAGTCTTCCAAGAGTCTTTTACAAATGTTTTAACTTTGTTTTAAGACTTGAGTTGAGTAAAGAGTAAAGTTTGAAGTTCATTTCTTCAAAAGAGTATATCGGGACAATGTATTCCCAAAGAGTAAAACGTTTTCACATTTAAAGAAGAAAGGAAACCTTGATTTCCAAAAAAGCCTTTGAGCTAGTTTTTCAGTAAAGAGACTTTGAGCTAGTTTTTTCAGTAAAGAGTCTTTGAGCTAGTTTTCAGTTAAAGAGTAAATGCTTTCACAATTAAGCAAGAGAGAAAACTTTGATTTCCAAGAAGAGCCTTTGAGCTAAGATTTTGAGCAATTCTCTCAAATCACAGAAAGAAGTATTGTTGACACCCAATTTTGACCGACCTTTAACTCTTTCGGAAGTGCGATTTGATAAATACGTATTTTTAAAATATATTTCGAGTTTAATATTTTAACCAATTTTGTCTAAAATTACATATTTTAGTATGCATAATTTATAAAAATTATTGTATCTATAGTTAATTTATTTTAAATTTATCAATAGTTAACCTCGAAATAATGATTTTACTCACATGTTTTAAAATTTAAGTGATTTTAATTATATAAAAATGTTATAATATATGTAGTACTTTAATTGGATAGCATTTCTTTGAATTTTCTCTAAATCATTTAAATCTTAGCCTATTTTATTCTAATTCCTTGCAATTCTAGCCTATTCAATTTCAATTGTATTTCGATTATAGCCACCCCTTTCATTTCATTTCTAGCCATTTATTATTTCAATTTTAGCCATTCCAACTCCTCAATCCAATATGATTTTAAAATTTCAGCTTTTAATCTTGACCGTCCATCATTTAAGTTAAATCCTAGATCGAATCCTAGCCACTCATC
>JAJOOO010004967.1:0-17590 GCA_029582685.1 Solanum piurae
CGCCCCCCAGAGAGATATATATACCCTCCTCGAGAGCATCATAAACTTCTTCTGTTGTCACATTTAAGGCTTCGAGGAAAATAGCTAGATTTTGTGATCTCTTAGGATCAATAATCTGAATGTACTGTGAGGTTTGATCAAAGGATGAGGAAACTTTTCTTCGATCATCTTTCCCTTGGTCTCCTGGTAAATATCCAAACAAGGAATCCATCATCTCCTCATTAAACCTGTATTAAAATTCAGCAATCAGAATGGTAAAAACAGAAACAGTTAAACTCTCACAGGAGCAAAGTGAATAGCAAGATCAGTGCGAAGCCTACTGGAATGAGCCTGCTTTTATTTCAAGCCAAACCATAGAGTCGTCAGGGTTAGCAAGAACCTTGTCCCAAAAGAATGGTTTAATTTTGTTTTAGGAAGCATCAGATTCACCCAATGAGTCACTTCCCCCGGTCTCAGAAGAACGTCCTCTCTGATGTGCTCCAAGAGGCAAAGGCTTTGGCAAATTACCAGGTTTTGGTGGATTAGGAGGGCGAACTTTTGGAGGTGGAGGTGGACTCGGAGCTGATGGTGTAGGAGGAGGAGGTGCAGATTTTCCTGGAGGAGGTGGTAATGGTGCATGTGCATTTGCATTCATCTCACGTTTTGACAGTTCCGCGTCTGCTTCGGAAGATTCATGAGGATCAGCATCATTTACAGAAGATGCACACTTGACATTGAGAGAAGAACCTGACAATACAAATCATACAAATTACTGAAATATAATGATACGATGAGATTAAATAACCATCATGATAAATAGCAGCAAATAGACACCTGCATTCAAATTCAGAGGCGGTTTCCCATCCCTTTGCCCATCGTTTGGAGCAATTTCTTCCCTTTTATTCTTAACACAGAATATCAACAGAGCTAAAAAGGCAATTCCTGCAACCGAACATCGAGTTACAGCAGCACTTAACTAATTTTGATGCTCTTGCTTAATTCCTGGAGAATTAGGACCATTTTGTGGTTTATCTGGAGGATTAACAGGCAAAGGCTTAGAAATTGGATGCTGGTTAGAAAAGAGTTATTTATGTATTAAAAGTAGTGTAAATTTATACATTGCATAGTAGCAATGTATGAAGTGCGTAAACATATAAACTTTTTCAATTAAAGATGACAAAAATATGTTCTAATTATTATTTCAGAAGTTTTGTTTATGCAGTATATGTTCTAATTTTTCCACCTCAACCTACAAACATGAGACCTCAAAGAATGTTGATAAATATATTGGTTATAAATATCTTTCTATTATCAAATATCTGGAACACATGATACAAGATAGTTTTACATAAAATTTCCTGCTTGCCATTTTGATGAATAAATTCCAAATAAGCAATAAGAAAAGTAGATAAACTGAACTGAATTATCTTGTCTCATTTGGATCCCTGTCCAAATCTGTGTGAACAAGAGGTTCAAAAAATAAATTATTTGCAAAATAATCAATTGCCAATGCATTTACCAAGTGTCTAGGACCAATGCTTTGAAACTCGAACATAATGATCTGTCACTTGAAAATGCCTGGGGAGCCAGAAATAAAGTCAATATATTGCCAAAGTTTGAAATTCTTCACCTTTACACAGTAAACAAAGCAGGAGGACATCAATGAAATACTCGCAATTTTTGAAATTTCTTCAAATTTACATAGATGGCAGAAGGCAATTTTCCAACATCAATCGGCAGAAATAATTGATTTCCTTAGAAATGCCATACACCAATCCTAATACTCACAAATTCATATTTACAGAAATAAAGAATGAGTAGACAATTACAACCCAAAAAACATGAAAGTAGATAATGAAACATACGAAATATAATAAATATCATAAAGGCAGATGTAGTAGGGGTTGCAAACTGGACGGTGCAGAACTTGGTTTTGGAAGATATGGCACTAAAAGATTGTACCAAGTTGAGTGTCCAACAGAGAAACTAGGAAATAAAATGGCTTACAAACAGATGAATTAGCAATGATGCATCTTGACCAGAAAAAGAAGTTGAACCTAGAAGAATAGAAAGCTGCAACTATACAAATCTGGTCTACCATCACACAAAGGTGATTACAACATTGAGAGGTCATGATTTAACTCCGTGGATAGTAGACCATGCAATAACTACTATGGCATCTATGCTATAGCCATTCTTCCTACCGCTAGCACTAGGGTTCTAAGAGAGTATTGAAGCAAAATGTCTATTCCCTCTATCTTGAAGTGCATGTGTTTGCTAACTGGGGCATAGGAGGCATACCTTAGGCCCATACAGTCGTTAAATACATACTTCTGTAGACTATTATCCAAGCCATATTAGCTCCAAAGAACTTCGACACCTACACATCAAAACAGCAAAGTTATAACTCATCAGCTCTCTTTGCCTAGTTTCACGGAAACTGATTTATACTTGATAGACATACCTAAACAGACAGCTATGGGCTTGATCTCTCGTCTTCTGAACTAGAATCTTGCATCTGTCACTCCTGGATTGCAGGAAATAGTTGTTTACATATGTCTGGCAAAGACTCGGGACAAGATTCTTGGAAAGGAGATGTTAATGCTCCTTTTCTAGGAGTCTTAACTGGTATTTTTGTTGAGTTTCTCACCACAGTACATGCCTTGTCCAACATAATCAAGAAATCACTAACGACTGAAAAGAGACGCAAGCCTTCGTCTTTCTCTGAATTTCCATGGAAGTAATCTCCTGTGCTCTTAACCAAAGGAATTATATTTTTCTATTCTTCTAGTATGCAAGTAATCTCCTGTTCTGCATGTTGGATAAAATTTGTGAGTGTATCACGGAACTTACTTTCATCCTCCAAACTTCTCATATCAGTGTCCAAAAACTCTTTAGTTTTCACTAGTGAGTGACTAAACTTCATGACAGCTGCACTTTAAGTTCTCGCCATCAATAAGTGAAGCTTTTCTTACATGCTCAAGCTCGTTGCTTAAACCTGAAACCACCTGAAGGCCAAGGTTACAGTGATAATCTGCCGACTCTTGAGCAAGATCCTCTACAAGTTCTTCTGTCTGCACACTGCTAGTGCTTTAAGTAACTATAACTTCCTGTTGCTTGTCAATTGGGTCATCCAAGTCTCTTGAAATTGTAAAAGATGGTCCCCAGTTTATCTTTGTTAGAATGTGAGTCGTGTCAGCTTGGTAAGCACACTCATGCATCTTTCCCAAAACGCGTCAATAATAGGGCCACCTCTATGTTTGAAATTGTTCATTGAGACATATGGGTCCAAGTCGTGTCAGTTCTTCCTTAGGCTTTCATTGTTTTGTTACTTTTATTGATGACTATTCTCGGTGCACATGGTAATTCTTAATGAAAAGTATATTTGAGCTATTCTCTCTCTTTCAGAAATTCCATGCTGAAGTTCCCAAATCAATTTAGTATTTCCATTAAGAAGTTAATCGGTGATAATGTCCAAGAATACTTCACTACTTCTCTCTCTTCTTTTATGTCATCCTACGGAATATCACACTTGTCTTCTTGTGCACATACTCCTCATCCTAGGGAATATCGCACTTGTCTTCTTGTGCACATACTCCTCAACAAAACGGAGTTGCTGAATGAAAGAACAGACATCTAATTGAAACCGCTCGAACCAAAAATTTGTTTCCCCTTCCACCATGTGTGTTTGGTTGCACCTGTTTTGTTCATAACTTTACCTCCCTTGGTGACTCAGGCCTGATTTTTTCATGGGACAAGCACGTGAATTTTTTTTTGGTTTTTTCAACAGCGGTAAGATTCGATCTCAAGACATTTGCCTGTTCTGAAACCATACTGAAGTGTTACCATCTCATCTAAAAGCTTAAGCAGTTAGAAAGAACACACTTTTATTATTTAATTATATTTTCAACAGAAACAATTTAGATATCTATTCTGAATCTACCAGAAAGAGAGGGCCAAATAAGGAGGGCTGAAACGAAAAGAATCCAAGAACAGTTCCATGCGATAAAAACATAGTTCAGGATAGAATGATTGTCTAACAGACTATTACAGTAAATTGCATTTTAAAGATGCTCAACATGTTCATTAGATAAAAGCTGTCATAGAGTTGATATGAAAACAAATTTATGATCTTATAAAACTAGACGATCCTTTAGACACTAGTAAATTGGAAAGCATCAGAACTTATTACATCTAACAGAGTGCAGGTAGCACAAATAGAAGATAAAGTTAGATGGCTTCCCCATGTGTTAAGACCTCCAAAATACACTGGTTTATAGGTTTATCAACACAATAACTAAGATTTTAAAGAGGCGAACTAAGTCGCACAGAGAAAAAAGTTTTCCATCCCTGAAGTCTTTTAAAATCCATGTAGACTTGGTTAAAAACAGAACAGAATCAAACCAAGAGATCTGCTTGAGTTATGCCAAACAGTTGAGATTAAACTAGTCAATAGATACCATAGAGAGGTTGTGGGAGATTTAGGAAACCCCTAATTGTCTTTTAAGACCCAATTATACAGTTAAGGAATGCAATGGACCTGAATAAAACGAATGGATATAATAATTGACCTCAATGGTTTCAGAATTGAAATATAGTTGTGATTGAATGATGATAAGTGCAGATGTGTAGGCATGCGCTGCAGAAATCTTCACTAGGAAAGAATAGAGAATAAGCCATTAAAGGAAACACCTAAGAAGCAGGTAAGCAGGTAACAACATTGCACTCTATGTCAAAGGAAATATCTCGAGGAAACTGTAAGTAACCCACCACCCCCTCCTACCCAAATTAAATAACTGGTATGAACAACAATTGCAAACTAAGTGAATCAGCACAAACTGCAAAAACTGAGAAAGATCACATTTAAATATATTTCCATCTCGAATAGGAAATGACATATTACAAAGGATGAACCAGAACGTCTCCAGACATTCCACTTCAGCTGTTCCTAATAAGTACATATAAAAGAAGCAAAACAGCGGATATCATCCAAACAAGTTCACTAGCAAAATTAAATAAGCAATAAAATGTATGAATCAACCTGATAAACTAAATCTACCTCGTGGACTAAACATAAGCGCATCAACGCAAGAAGAAATTGTCTTGAGAAACAAGACTACATGAAACAAATCTAAAACTCCACCAAAACAGTATCAGAACTTGTAGCATTGAATAGAACATGATCCATCAGCATCTAGTTACCTCTCATTGCATCAACCACCAATTTGTAATGATCCGCAATCAAATCTAAGCGCTTCACCATCAAGGCAGCTTCGTCGTCCTCCAGTTTCTTCCACTTCTCCTCCAGCACTTTAGCCATGTCAGTAGCAATCAAACTCATCTTCTCCTTCAAAAAACTTGTTCCATTAGGATACATTGTAGACATGCCAGCCATACTTTCAAATGATGCAGCCAAACGTGGATATTTGGACTGGAAATCCTGTTGATCACCCTTAACTATATCCTCCTTAACCACCTCTTTCACAACAACCTGTTTCTCTTCTTCCTTATGTTTCTGTAGAAGTGGTTGCCCCATCGAAACCAGCAGCAAAGAGGCGGCAAGAGACCTAGAAAGAGAAAGGGAGGAAGAAGCCTGAGATTGCAGAAGAACTCGTATCAATAAATAGAAAATTTTATAAAATTACTTACCATATTCTTAGATTACATATATTTTGAATATAAATGTCTATTCCATAATTTTTATTGGTCACTAATGAGGTTATTACTTCCTATAGTTCGAACATTGAAGTAAGGCTATCATCCGGTCACGCCGGGACAATCTGATTCATAAAAACGTGGTCACACAGTATCGGGCAAACCGTAGCAAATGTTAAGGGGTGGGAATTGGGCACGGGGAAAGAATGTCCGGCTCAGAACCATACCTTTTGTTAGTGTAGTTAACGGGCTAAATGGGCCAGATCGGATTTACAGATTGGATTTCGTGTTCTTTTAATTTCTAATAATAGCATTAACATTTACATTTAACAGAACCAATTGTTGCCAAATTTTAAAACTGAGACGCTGCTTAAAAATATATATATATATATATATACAAAATATACATAAATATTCAAATAAAATCATTTTGATATGTTTAAATATGTTTAAATAATATTTGCTAACATTGAAGTGTGTGACCATCTCATCTAAAAGCTTAAGTTGTTAGAGAGAGCACACTTCTATTATTTAATTATATTCTCACAATCATTCTATACCTTTAAAATCAGTCCTCTTTGCACCTAAATGTCGACATAATCTTATTTCCATTAACAAATTAACAAAAAAACTGAAATGTGTTGTAACCTTCTTTGATGATTCTATTCTTGTGCAGGATCGGAGTACAGGACAGGTGATTGGAAAAGGACATGAGTCACAAGGATTGTACCTGCGCTCTATCCCAACACCATATGTTGATTTTACTTCCGCCATAGTCAATTGGGTCATCCAAATCTCTTGAAATTGCAAAAATGGTTCCCACTTTATCAAGTTTATATTTGTTAGAATGTGAGTCGTGATAGCTTGATAAGCTCACTCATGCCTCTTTCCCAAAACGCGTCAATAATAGGGCCACCTCTATGTTTGAACTCATTCATTCAGATATATAAGGTCCAAGTTGAGTCAGTTCTTCCTTAGCCTTTCATTATTTTGTTACTTCTATTGATGACTATTCTCGATGCACGTGGTTATTTTTAATGAAAAGTAGATCTAAGCTATTCTCTATCTTTCAGAAATTTTATGCTGAAATTCACAATCAATTTCGTATCTCTATTAAAAAGTTCATCAGTGATAATGCCCGAGAATACTTCTTTACTTCTCTCTCTTATTTTATGTCATCTCAAGGCAAATTGCACTTGTCTTCTTGTGCACATACTCCTAAACAAAATGGAGCTGCTGAGCAAAAGAACAGACATCTAATTGAAACAGCTTGCACATACTCATTCACAATTATGTCCCTTTATGTTTTTGGGTCGATGCCGTTATTAGTGCTTGTTACTTAATCAATCGCATGCCTTCATCTGTTTTGCAGTACCAGAGTCCTCACTCAATCCTCTATCTGGACCAAAGTTTGTTTGCCCTTTCTCCACATGTGAGTGGTTGCACCTATTTTGTTCATAACCATACCTCCGGAAACGATAAACTTCAGCACAAGGCATTCAAAATGTGTCTTTCTTGGGTATTCTCGTCTAAAAAAAAGGATACAAATGCTTTGATCCCTCTACCAAGAAGTACTTGATTTCTGCAGTTGTTACTTTTTTCGAGACTTCTTCGTATTTTTCTCCTAATATAGAAAATAAGAACCATTGCAGTCCTTCATATTCCAACTATTCCAATCCAGCTCCAACTCTTAAGGACTATCCCAACGACCTCAACCTCTTTCTGAACTTGCTAATCCAATTGGTATTTCTAACTCTGATACATGTGCACAAAGCAATCTTGGTGACTCATTACCCACTCCAACAATGTCTTCTGCTTAGGGAGGAACACTTTTATTACTTAATTAAATTCTCCACACACCCCCTCACGTGCGGGCAGCGGGCCTTATTTTTTCATGGGACAAGAACGTAAAAATTCTTTTTGATTTTTTGGGTGGCCGTGAGATTCGATCTCAGGACCTACGCCTGCTCTGGGACCATATTGAAATATGTCACCATCTCATCTAAAAGCTTAAGCTGTTAGAGAAAGCACACTTTTATCATTTAATGAAATTCTCAACAAGAGTAATTTAGATATCTATTCCAAGTCTACCAGGAAAAAGGAAAAAGGTATGACAGAGCGAGAGAGAGCCAAATAAGGAAGGCTGAAACGGTTCCATGCAATAAAAACATAGTTCAGGATAGAATGATTATGTAACAGACTATTATAAGGTAGTAAATTGCATTTCTAAGATGCTCCACATGTTCATAAGATAAAAGTTGTCAAAGAATTGACATTAAAACAGATTTATGATCTTATAAAACTAACCCTATTAGACACAAGTAAATTGGAAAATGTCGGAACTAATTACATCTACCAGACTGCAGGTTGCACAAATAGAAGATAAAGTTAGATGGCTTCCTCATGTGTTAAGGCCTCCAAAATGCACTGGTTTATAGGTTTGACAACACATTAACTAAGATTGTTAAGAGGTGAACTAAGTAACACGGAGAAAAAAGTTTTCAATCCCTGAAGTCTTTTGAAATCCATGTAGGCTTGGTTAAAAAAAGAACACAATCAAACCAAAAGATCTGCACGAGTTATGCCAAACAGTCGAGATTAAACTAGTCAGTAGATGACATAGAGAGATGTGTGGGAGATTTAGGAAACCCCTAATTTGTCTTTTAAGACCTAATTATTCAGAATAGGAATGAAATGGACCTGAACGAAACGAATCAATATTGAGAATTCATATAATAACTGACCTCAATGGTTTCAGAATTGAAATATAGTTTGATTGAATGATGATAAATGCAAGTGTGTAGACATGCACACACATAAAAGGTGTATATGCGTGCGCATTCATGCGCTGCAGAATATCTTCACTAGGAAAGAATAGAGAATAAACAGTTAAAGGAATGTATAGTTGGCAAACCACCAAGCAGAGAATCAACATATAAAAACTGAGGCCAAAGAAGAATAACAAAAAAAATTCACCCTTAACTGCAACCATCAAATTATAAGAAACTCGATATTTTACACTTTACCTCTAAGGTTGCGAAGGACTCTTTAATGGATGAAACTTCTTCCTGAAGAGAACACATGAGCAGCAATGCTTCCATCTGTTATGCAAATGGAATTGCAACCATGGACTTAAGAAAACGTTCAGCAGGACCAAGCTGAGAAATGTCTCCAAATCATCTGAGTTTTAGTTTTTCATCTGTTGGTGGTGCCATCTTTAAGAGAGTTCGTATCAGTTCACGAGGCAGCTCATTACCTGATAAGAGACATAAGTAGATAGAGTTAAGCTTCAGAACCCTTGATGAAATAAATACATAATTATAACAGCATGAAATTTTCAATATCTAAGTTGAAGTACCAATTGACGTCAAACTTTTCACGATTTAATATTAAATAGTAGATAAGATCGATTCTGTGTGGCAAGGTACATGAAAATGAGGGAATTTTTGTCATCGTGCAACAATAATGTTTTCCTTGGGATTGTTTAGAACATCTGCTAAAAAGCAGAGAATCAAATAAGTAGCAGACCAAATGTAAATGATTAAACTAATAGTGTAGTTTTCCGATTAACTACATGCTTTACAAACTTGCCATGTTTTATTTTCCAATCTGAACTAGGACTTTCTTTTCAACGTATCCAGTTGTAACTAAATAAGCATATGATATCATTTAAGAATACATTTATTCTTACTGGTCTTCTCATCCCTTAAAGTTTTTGTGATTGCTATCTAGGTGATCGTTGGTAAGTTGCAACACACATAATGAAAATTTTAGATGGGACTTTTTCTTGCCCTTAAACAAAAGAGTAAATACAGCATGTGCGGATGCTAAGATGCCGATTTAATTCAAAATCCATGCTAACTTTTCCAGGAGAATGTCATGATAAATGAAAATGTATCACATTTACTTAAAATATAAAAGGTTGAAACAGAGAGGTGTTACTAGAAAATTACGAGATCGGGAATATCTAACAATGTTATATGGAAGCAAATGTTGGGTTGCTAAGGTCCAACATATCCACAATCTGAGTGTTGTAGAAATGCGATTGTACAAAATCTAAAAAGATTAAAATAAACACATCTGACAGAGGATAAAATCAGGAAAGGTTCTTAGGATGGTTTAGCATTTCATACATAGACTCCCAAATGTACCATTTACAGGTAAAAAAATATGATAAATTCAGGCGCCAAAAGAGAATGAGGTAAGCCTAAAACCATATGTAGGGAAGTTACCCTACATTTTCTAAAAATCAATGTGGAGATAGCTAAGAATAGAACAAAATGAAGCAAATGATTCGTATAGGTGATACCAACTAGTTAGCATTATGCTAAGTTATTGATCTTATATTTACTCAGGTTAGGTGTTTGCCAAGAGCCTATTAGTTTTGTTAAGAGGCATATATATCAACGTAGGGATCAATGTGAGATGGGCAGTCCTCTTGTATTAGATAATCCAAAAACTGTCCTTTAAGATAAAATATATAGTACTGGAATGAAATGGACCAAATCGAATGGAATTTCAAAAAGGATTCATACAGGCTACAGCCCATGGTGGGGGGAGAAGGGGGGGGGGATTTACCTTCTTCGAGAGCATCATAAACTTCTTCTGTAGTCACATTTGAGGCTTTGAGAAGAATTGCTAGATTTTGTGATTTCTTATGATCAATAATCTGAATACACTGTGATGTTTGGTCAAAGAATGAGGAAGCTTTTCTTTGATCATCTTTCCCTTGGTCTCCTGGTATGTATCCAAACAAAGAATCCATCATCTCCTCATTAAACCTGTAATACAATTCAGCAATCAGAATGGTAAAAACAGAAACAGTTAAACTCTCACAGGAGCAAAGTGAATAGCAAGATAAGTGTGAAGCTTACTGGAACGAGCCGGCTTTTATTTCATGCCAAACCATAGAGTGGTCAGGGTTAGCAAGAAACTTGTCTCAAAAGAGTGATTTTAATTTTGTTTTAGGAGCATCAGATTCACCCAATGAGTCACTTCCCCCGGCCTCAGAAGAAAGTCGTCTCTGATGTGCTCCATATGAAGATTCAGATGAGAAGGTCAAAAAGATAATTGTATTAAATCTGGCAGCAAGCCTTTAAATACAAAATATACAGCTAACTGGACCTAAAGTGCAGGCCACTAGCTGCACATTATCTACAAATAACTGAAGCTAACAACTACCTATTCCTAAATATGCTCCAACCATCAGGAGACTTACTCAACTTATAATAACAACTAGTAACAACAGATAAAAATAAAAATAGTTAATACACCCCCTCAAGTTAGGCAAGGTGCAACAATGGCTAACTTGGAACGACACCTAGTTAAGGCTGATTTAGGCAGTGGCTTGGTGAAGGTATCAACAAGTTGATCACAAGCATGAGTATGAGTAACATGAACTCGATGAGCTTGAACCTGGTCACGGACATATGGAAAATCTACAGCAACATGTTTCATATGGGTATGGAACACTGGACATAGTCATAGTAGATTGTTGATGTCTTCGAGATGGTGACATGTAATTCATGAAGTAAGTTTCGCACCCACGTGATCTCTGCAAGTGCATTGGCGACTGATTCGTACTCTGCCTAAGTAAACGAGCGAGCCACTGCACGTTGCTTTCTTGATGACCAACTAACTGGATTTGGTCCAAAGAAAAGTATGTAACCTGATGTAAAGATTCTGTCATTCGTATCGCCAGCCCAGTCAGCATCAGCATACGTATACAAATTGGAGTCAGAGCTCCGAACGATGTGAAGTCCCGAACTTGCACCATGGAGATACCATAGTACTCTTTTAACTGCTTTCCAGGAGTATGCATAAACTGCGACAATTTATTGGCAGCATAAGATATGTCAGGCCGAGTGAGGGACAAATACTGCAATTTTCCAAGGGTGCGCCTATAGCGCGTAGCATCCGTAGGTGGCGAGCCATCAACTACTCAAAGTTGTACACTGGAACACATGGGAGTGGAAACACCTTTACAATTGTCCATGTCCAGTTCAGAAAGAACTTCCAGTATGTATTTTTATTGAGAAAGAATGAGGCCGTCTGGTACTTGCTTAACATCAACACCCAAGAAGTAGTTTAGATATCCAAGATCCTTCAATGAAAATCTTTTTGCCAAGGAATTGATGATGAATTTAGTCACTTGTGGACGGTCTCCGGTGATTATGATGTCATCAACGTAGACAAGCACATAAATGGTTACATCCAGATGCTTCCATACAAATAAAGAGGTGTCAGATTCTGTTCTGACAAAGTGCATTTTCAGCAGATGTTCACGCAGAGAATTATACCAAGCTCGGGGGGCTTGTTTGAGGCCATAGATAGCCTTCTTCAGTTTGCAGACATGAGTTGGAAATTGGGGATTAATAAAGCCTCGGGGTTGAGACATAAAAACTTCTTCATCCAATTTTCAGTGTAGGAAAGCATTATTGACATCAAGTTGAATCTTTTTGACCTTCTCATCTGAATCTTCATATGGTATCAGAGCAACATAAGCTCCACCGAGTTAGATCCATCTCATTCTTTTAAAGGTTTCTCATCTATGGCTCCAGTCAGTTCTGCAGTTTCTGCCACTACTCATGTGGTGGAATTTAATCCCATTGCTCAGTTACCTCTCAAGATACAAGGTAATCTCAATTTTTCAACATGGAAAGCACAACTTGTGATGCTACTAAATGGGCATCAACTCATAGGACATCTTGATGGAACCACAACAACTCCATCACCAACTAGTACCCAAAATAATCTTACTGTACCAAATCCCAATTATTAGATTTGGTTCTCTCAAGATTAATTGATCCAACAAGCAATGATGGCGTCGGTCGATCCTACTATTGCACCAACTGTTGCCGCAGCACCATCTGCTAACAAAGTGTGGGAATTCCTTCACACAGCTTACGCCAACAAAAGTCATACTCGCATCTTAGCTTGCGAGATCGATTGCAAAATACCAAGAAGACTTCTAAAACCATTGCAGAATACTTGCAGGAGGTTCGTTCTCGCACTGATACCATATGAAGATTCAGATGAGAAGGTCAAAAAGATAATAGTACTAAATCTGGAAGCAAGCCTTTAAATACAAAATATACAACTAACTGGACCTAAAGTGCAGGCCACTATCTGCACACTATCTACAACTAACTGAAGCTAACAACAACCAATTCCTAAATATGCTCCAACCATCAGGATACTTAGTCAACCTATAACAACTAGTAAAAACAGATAAATAAAGATAGTTAATACTCCAAGAGGTAAAGGCGTACAAATTACCAGGTTTTGGTGGATTAGGAGGGCGAACTTTTGGAAGTGGAGGTGGGCTCAGAGCAGGTGGTTTAGGAGGAGGAGGTGGAGGAGCAGATATCCTAGAGGAAGCGGTAATGGTGCATGAGCATTTGCACTCATCTCAGGTTTTGACAGTTCCGCGTTTTATGAGGATCAGCATCATTTTACAACAAATGCACTCTTGACATTTAGAGAAGAACCTGACAATACAAATCATAAAAATTACTGAAATGTACTGAAAAAGAATGATACAATAAGATTAATTAACCATCATGATAAATAACAGCAAATAGGCACCTGCATTCAAATTCACAGACGGTTTCCCATCCCTTTGCCCATCATTTGAAGCTATTTATTTCCTTTTATTCTTAACCACAGAATATCAACAGAGGTAAAAAAGGCAATTCCTGCAACAGAACATCCAGCCACTGCAGAAATTAAATAATTTTGATGCTCCTAATTATTTTCTGGAGAATTAGGACCATTTTGTGGTTCATCTGGAGGATTAACAGGCAAAGGTTTAGAAGAATTGGTATGAGTTCAAAGTTTTGGAGGCTTTGCAAGAGGTTTTAGAACTGGAGAAGGAGGTCGCACAGCTAGAGGAAAGCTAGTGGGCACTTCAATAGAAGGAACTGGAGCATAAACTAGTGATACAGTTGAAGCACCTGGAGATGGAGCGAGGGTGGGAACTGCTTTAGGACCTGGAGAGGGAGAGGAAGCGGGAGACTGGACAGTTGCGGGGATTGGAGATGGAGCGAGGGGTGGAACTGGAGCACGTTTTTTGGGCAAAAGTGGTTTCTTCTTTTTCTCAGAGCCTGTTATTTCGGCAAAAATGGATTCTTTCTCTTTCTTAGGTACCTCCTGGGAACGCTTGACAATTGTGAAAAAAGTTCTTCGTACTTGCTAAACCAAGTACTGGATGCATCGTCACTTTCAGAAACATGAATTGGAACATTTTTCCTTCTTAAGCACTGCAATAAAATCTGCTTCCCTCAGGGAGGCAAATCTTCAATATCCTTTTGTAAGGTTCTTTTTCTCAACAAAGCTATATCCTGTTTTAAGTAACTATAACGAAATTGCTAATACTCATTGGAAAATAGTAATCAGGTATCAGCAAACAAATGCATAGACATGCCAATAACAACCATAGTTGACATATAAATTAGGCAACTCATATCTAAACACATTTTATGGATACACATTGCATTCATCTCCATATGCTATGATGCCCAATTTTAGTATTATCATTTAAGTTATATTCATAACAAGTAAAAAATTATAAATTTGTTCATTTAGAATAATTTTAGAATGCAAACTTCAAAGTTGAAGTTACATATTATTGAAGTACATTCATTTTCGTCTGAATTTGAATCATACGAATAAACTGAACATTTTTGCTAAAACTTAAGTAAAGCTAAACTTTAGTCATATATAATTTAGGCACCACATACCTAAAGTTATTCAGAAATAGATAAACTTTAGTTATATATTATTGAGATGTCCTCCGAGAAACATCTTTCAGAGCTAAAATTGTTCCATAAGATGGAACTATGGTGCATAATGAAAGTATTGAAGTGTGTGATCATCTCTCACTCTTAATATTTAATTATATTCTCAAAATCATCCCATACCTTTAAAGTCAGTCTTTTTTGCACCTAAATGTCCATATAATCTTATTTCCATTAGCAAATAAACAAAAAAACTAAATTTGTTGTAACCTTCTTTGATGATTATGTTCTTGTGCAGGATCGGAGTACGGGACAGGTGATTGGAGAAGGACATGAGTCACATGGATTGTAGCTGCTCTCTATCCCAACACCGTATGTTGCGTTTACTTCCGTTGTTTCTTCTGTATTGCTCCATAGTCAAATTGGTCATCCAAGTCTCCTAAAATTGCAAAAGATGGTTGGAGTTTATCAAGTTTATCTTTGTTAGTATGTGAGTCGTGTCTTCTTGGTAAGCACACTCATGCCTCTTTCCTAAAACGCGTCGATAACAAGGCCACCTCTATGTTTGAAATCGTTCATTCAAATTATGGGGTCCAAATCGTGTTAGTTTTTCCTAAGGCTTTTATTCTTTTGTTACTTTTATTGATGATTATTCTCAGTGCACGTGGTTATTATTAATGAAAAGTAGGTTTGAACTATTTTCTATCTATCGGAAATTCAATGCTGAAATTCGCAATCAATTTGGTATTTCCATTAAGAAGTTAATCAATGATAATGCCCGAGAATACTTCTCTACTTCTCTCTCTTCTTTATTGTCATCCCATTGCATATTGCAATTGTCTTCTTGTGCACAAACTCCTCAACAAAATAGAGTTGCTAAGCGAAAGAACAGATATCTAATTGAAACAGCTCGAACAATGCTCATTCACACTCATGTCTTTTTACGTTTTTGGGGTGATGTCATAATAACTACTTGTTATTTAATCAATAGCATGCCTTCATCTATTTTGGAGTACCAAAGTCCTCAGTCAGTCCTCTATCTAGACCAAAATTTGTTTCCCGTTCCTCCACATTTGTTTGGTTGCACCTGTTTCGTTCATAACTTTACCCCCGAAAAAGATAAACAAAGCATAAGGCCTTTAAATATGTCTTTCCCAGGTATTCTCGTCTACAAAAAGATACCAAATGCTTTGATCCCTCTACCAGTAAGTATTTGATCTGTGCATATGTTACTTTTTTCGAGACTTCTCCATATTTTTCTCCTGATACGGAAAATGAAAAGGTCATAGAAGTCCTTCCAATTCCAACAAAGCACACTTTTATTATTTAATTATATTTTTAACAAGCCCACTCACGTGAAAGCGAGCCTGATTTTTTCATGGGCCAAGCACGTGGAACTTCTTTTTGATTTTCCTGGTTGCGGTGAGATTCAATCTCAGGACCTCAATATGCTCTGATACTGAATTAAAGTGTGTTACCATCTCATTTAAAAGCTTAATTTGTTAGTGAAAACACTTTTATTATTTAATTATATTCTCAACAGAAACAATTTAGATATCTTAATCTGAGTCTACCAGGAAAAAGGTATGACAGAGAAAGAGCCAAATCAGGAGGGCTGAAACGAAAGGAATCCTAGAACGGTTCCATGCAATAAAAACATACTTCAGGATGGAATGATTGTATAACAAACTATTATACGACAGTAAATTGCATTTCTAAGATGCTCAACATGTTCATAAGATAAAGTTTCAAAGAATCTTATAAAATTGGAGGACTCTTTTAGACACAAGTAAATTAGAAAATGTCTGAACTTATTACATATAACAGAGTGCAGGTAGCACATATAGAAGATAAAGTTAGATGGCTTCCCCATGTGTTAAGACCTCCAAAATGCACTGGTTTGTAGGTTTGACAACAAGACAACTAAGATTTTTAGAGGTGAACTAAGTCACATGGAGAAAAATGGTTTCAATCCTCAAGTCCTTTGAAATTCATGTAGACTTCGTTAAAAACAGAACACAATCAAACCAAAAAATCTGCATGAGTTATGCCAAACAGTTGAGATTAAACTAGACAGTAGAAACCATAGAGAGATGTGTGGGATATTCAGGAAACCCCTAATCATTCAGTATAGGAATGCAATGAACCTGAACAAAATGAATGGATATTGACAATTCATATAATAACTGACCTCAATGGTTTCAGAATTGAAATAATAGTTGATGGAGTGATGATAAATGCAAGTGTGTAGACATGCACACACATTTAAAAGGTGTATGTGTGTGTGCATTCATGCGCTGCAAAATATCTTCACTAGGAAAGAATAGAGAATCAGCAGTTAAAGGAAACACCTAAGAAGCAGTGCTTGTAAGAAAATTTTCTTATCATAATTTAAGTTCTTTAGATTTATAGCAGGACTAAAAACCTCTAGGATTGGAGAACTGTCTAGTCAGGAAACAACATTGCACACTAGGAAATATCTAGAGGAAATTGTAACTAACCCACCCCCTCGCCAAATCAAGTAACCGGTATGATAAGCTGGCATGAACAACAATTGAGAACAAAGTGAATCAACACAAGCTGCAAAAACTGAGAATGATCGCATTTAAATATATTTCCATCAGGAATAGGAAATGACTTATTACAAAGGATGAACCAGAATGTCTCCTTCCACCATACATGGCATTATATGATAGGAATGTGTAGGCATTTCATTGCAATCCCTTAATAGAGCCAATCACTCCATACCACACTAACATATATACGAAGCAACACAGTGGATATCATCCAAACCAGTTCACTAGTAAAACTAAATAAGCAATAAAATGTATGAATCAACCTGAAAAACTAAATCTACCTCGCGGACTAAACATAAGTACATCAACGCGAGAAGAAATTGTCTTGAGAAACAAGATTATATGAAACAAAATCTAAAACTCCACCAAAACAGTATCAGAACTTGTAGCATCGAATAGAAACATGATCCATCAGCATCTAGTTACCTCTCATTGCATCAACCACCAATCCGTAATGCTCCGCAATCAAATCTAAGCGCTTCACCATCAAGGCAGCTTCATCATCCTCCAGTTTCTTCCACTTCTCCTCCAACAGTTTAGCCTTATCAGGAGCAATCAAACTCATCTTCTCCTTCAAAAAACTTGTTCCATTCGGGTACATTGTAAACATGCCAGACATACTTTCAAATGATGCAGCCAAAC
>JAJOOO010004968.1:0-15007 GCA_029582685.1 Solanum piurae
TATCTCAATATATTAAAACATAAATTTATAATATAATAATGTAAGAAACATTCAAATCCCATCAAATTATACGATCCCAGTACTCAACTTTCAACATATAATAAGCAGAACTTTATTTCTTCTAATGACCCATTCATAATTGCCCCATTATGTTGTCATCATTACTTATAGTAATTTTGCCCACTATCTTATTCCATTCCAGAATTAACACCACACATATGGCAAATATAACGACAACAATATTTAATTGAGAGATTAGTTAGGTCCTAAATTAAACCATGAATTCGACTGAATTGAACCACCGCAATAGGTTGCAACGGCAGTAAACACACGCCTAACACTCATAATTTAATTCTCTCACCCCAACATATATGATACTAGAAACTAAACTCATTCCATATTCATATATATATATATATTATACCCATCAGCACCTTACGCCATGAATTTCCACTCAAATTTGTCATTACTTCTTAAAATAATCTCACTGGAAATTAACAGATTACTGGGTGCCAATCTTGTCTCCAACCCAACGCCACTATCTACACTCAATTCCAACCCAACCTTAATTATATAATAATAATAATAATAATCACCCTACTATTCATGAAAATTACCTGGATGTCGTTCTTCCCAGGTAGATGCGCCGCAAGTATTATTTCCTTGCCTGATTTTTTTATTATCCTAATTATTAAAAGACTAATTATAAAAGTAGCAAAAGTGACCCCCTACTAATTTTAATGTTATTTTCTTTAACCATCAACTAAATTAATTATTAAAACTACCTCACTGAATTCATTATTGTAGTTACGAATAGTCCAAAATACCCATTTAAAATCTATCGGAAAGTATTTTATGAAATAAAAATCTCTAGTACTCAAAACGACCAAATGGGTCGTTACATATACAAACACAATCACTGATACATATGCATAGTAGTTACATATATACAATTATCTAACTGGTATACATATACAATTCACCTCTCCCCTCTCTCTGCCTTCTCTTGCTCGGCTCTCTCCTAATCTCGCTCGCCACTCTAGCCTAACGCAAAGAACATATACATATACAAACGTAATTTTCATACGCACAGACATACGATTTATACAAACGTCGTGATTTATACAAATCAAATATAGTTTGCTATGGAGGGCCTATAGTAAAATTATAGTTATAAAGCGCTAATATGATTTTATCTTTGCTATTCCTAAAACTTACTCAAAATAGCATAATAACTTGTTATACTCAATTAAATGTATTAATTTCATTAAAGAAAAAACAACAGCAGATTATACACTTAGTGCGTGTGACTTAATTAGTGAAAAAAATCATTTACTTTTGGACCAAATTTGAAAGGATAGATAATAAATTATTGTGGAACAGGGGGAGTACTTTAAATTAAGGAAATTGTTTTCTCATTAATGTTATGTTATGTACAAGTTTTTCAATTTTGAAATAACTTCATAAATGTTACATATAAAATTTCATATAATTGAAATTCAATTATTTTTACTTGAAATTATACAAATATAGTAAAGTTCAATTATTTTATATCAGTCACATGAAATTTCAATTATTTTGTGTGAAATTAAATTTTGTATCTCTAAAGTTGTTCTAAGGTGGGTAGATAGGCGAAAAAAACAAAAAAAATAGGTATAAATTGAATAGTAACGTCCAAATAAAATAATCATTTTTATGTGTTAAAATAGTAAGATTTAAAGATACTTTTTACATTTCGCAAATTTAATGGCCCGTTAAATGTGTTGCAACCACGAAAGCGAAGTAAATTCACTACCTATTTCAATGCATATTCCTTTGTATTAGTATATACTTGCTTCTTTTTATACTATCTTAAAAGATTTTAATTAAAGGTGACAAAACTAGCTTATAAAATATAATTTGTTCAATTAACTTAAGTTTAAATTGATTGTTGATTACTTTTCATTAGTTTAATTTATTTCAGTTCATCAAAATTTAGATTGATATATTATCTAAATTGTTCATGAGAAATTTTGTTAAAAGATTTTTTTTATACGTTATATAGCCATAATAAATAAAAACAAATAATTTTATTAGGTAGTACATAGTTATAAAGGAACAAATAAGTGATTAAAAACAGAATTGAAAGGGTTGAATTATGGTCTGCCTTTTAACTCATTTCAGCCCTATCCATTTCAGATTATGTAACTTTTGGGAGGATTAATAGTTATTAATTCAGCTAATTTTGACTCCTTCAAATTCAATCAAACTCATTCATTTGACACTCTTAATTTAAATTAACGAATGAAATAGATTTAGAAAGGTAACGTTGGAGCAATGTTAAAGTTATTTCTGCGTGATCTATAGACGGATTCAAATCGTGGAATCAACCACCAATACTTGCATCAGAGTGCCTACCCTACTTCATACCTCTATGGAGTGCGGCTCTTCATATCCCACACGAATATAAAATGTTTAGTACATCGATCTGTTCTTTTTTAGCGGGATAAATTTAATTCAACAAGATCAAGAATATTGTGCAAAATCATGTCCTTTTCAATCTCAAATAAAATAAAAATATCTAGCTGTGTGCCATTAAGTCAATTAGAAATTTGTCATTGTCTCCATAACAATTGTCTATAAATATAAATGACCCTTTTCCCCTCCTTTCTTAATCTTTCCTTTTAGTCTTTTTCTTCTTATTGCAGACCATTTAACCTTTTGTTGACGTTCTTTGTTTTATTTAATTTAATAATTTCAAGAAAAGCAACTATTGAAGATTGGAACACCATACAGAATTAGGTCTGTAAAGAAAAAATAGAAGGTGGAAAAGCAAAGAAGGGACAAAAAGTCAAAAACCTCCATTGACATATGCATAATTTTTTTGGCATTATAGAAAAAAAAATTATGATCTCAAAAAGTATCTCAATTTGATTGGAAATATATATCAATGCTTGATGTTTACATCAAACTATAATAATTTGATATGAAAATTGATAAAAATGTATTTCATGCATTCATAAACAAATATTATAAATAAAATTGTTCGTCTATAATGACAATTTAATGCTATGATATAAAAGCATATAGAGATATTGAATTTATTTTTCAGTATCCATGAACTCTTAATAACAAAAAAATTGCACATACTTGACTTGTGAAAAATAATCAAGATTTCACGAGAGAGGATATGTTGAAATTATAATTAAAGTAAATAAAAAATGAACAAACAAAAGTTCCCAATCTAATGTATGTTAACATCATCACCTATCGTTTTAAACCATTTTTTTGTTGCAGTGTAGCAATAGACATGAAAGAATACCACCTTTCCTAATTATTTGTTTAAAATAATTTACACCATTCATCCACATCATCAACAATCTAAAGGAATGATAGATATATATAATATCACAAAAGATTGTGGTGAGATGGTAAGTATCTTAAAAATGGAGATATAATTTTATGTACGAGTTTGATAAAATTTAATAGATTTGACTCAGATCTTATATTCATTTTAAAAATCAATATATTATATAAATAAAATTATTCAAAACCCAATAACCTATCTTTTTCAAAATCGATAATTCAAAATTAAAAATTCTAAATTCACTTCTAAAATACTCTCTCCATCCTTAATCAGAACTCTAATTTGGTCCGAACCTTGGAAATATAATTGTCTTTGGCAAGGTAACCTTACCCCTCAAAATTGAACTTAATTCCCAACATAAATCTTAATTAATCATGTCTTGAAATGGTATTAGACACCAAATGAAAAACAAAACAATGAAAGAACTTCCCTTTTTGTCCCTTTTGTTTTTCCTCCCAAGAATTGATGAGCCAAAAGGAAAAAAAAAAGGGACTTATTTTTTTGTCCTTTTCATTTTCTTCCCAAACACATGTGTTGATCCAAGCAATTTAGGTTAAGTGACAATTTGGACAACTTTTTAACTTGAATATAATTATTATTCATGTTGCTTAAAGAACACTACTTTTACCAAACATAATGACTCTATAATGCAATTGCACTAACTTAATTATCAATAGTAATTTTCATGTGTCATATTTAATTTGAACTTCATACGTATCCAATCACTATGGAGATGTAATTTCACTGCTAAATAAAGGAAGCTATCATTTTTTCTCTTTAAAGAATGTAACACATGGCTTGTGAAATAAAACCTTGTCTCCAGTTGCGGAGTCAGAAATTGAATTAAGGGTGTCCAAGAATAATGGTTTGTGGCTGTCAAAATAAAAAAAAAAATATTGTGCTACACCAAAGACATAGCTTCTATCAAGGGCGTCCAATTTTAAATATATATCCTTTAAATGTAGAATTTGACATATATATACAACGTAATTTTCCGATGAATGGTGTCCAATTGGACACTCTAGGGTAGCTCTAGCTACTCCCCAGCTTGTATCCAACTATAGTAGTAATTTATTTTTAAAAAGTTTAATTGTATTTTTTTTTTAAAATGGTTTGTTAAGTATTTTGTCTCCAATCGTTTGCAAAGAATGTGGTTCTTTCAATGTTTGCATAAAACTTTTGCAACCCACTTGTCATCATAACCAGTTCTTCTGAGAAAACTTGGTTCTTGCCCTACTATTTGTTAATCATCAAAATTAAATTAAGTTTAACCAACATGAGAAACACACAAAAAACGGAAAAAAAAGTTGCAAGAAATTCTATAATTCCTATAATTATGTTATCTACGTATAATGTAGAGAATATGACTACATTCATTACTCCCTCTTAGAATGGAGCATGGATATTGATCATGTCTAACTTATTATAAAGATAATCAATTTGAGTTCCATTTAACATCAATATATATATTGTTCCAATAAAAGAAAAAAAAACATCTTTATCAATCAATTGCTCTCTTATCTTTTATATATATATAATCCGTGAAAATTAAGTTCTCCTAAATTCTATCACGAATAAAATGACAATCAATTTTAATATATTTCATTTTTTCATGATTCAAGATATTGAGGCAATATAAAATGTAGTTTGATATGTGTGTGAATCCATTTAAATCATAGCTTATCTTTCTTATAACATACATTTCGTAAGAGCTTATATAACGTAACCTTAATTATATAATTATTTTTTCAGTGTATCAAACTTAAATTCAATAATCTCGATTCACTTATTATAAGAAATTAGTGGTTAGTAATGATGGTTACGTCGATCTTGTTTCTCCATTTAGGCTCAACTCATTCATCAACCATCATTATATTATGAAAATTCATCATGAATCGACAAGTTTTATAATTGTTGTCAGGCTTCTGCCAATCATAATTGATCTTTATCTGAATTTGAGGTCAACAATACAAGCAAGCTTACATAGACAGAGTTTAACTTCTAACATGACTACTTTAATTTTAATAATAATAACAATAACAACAATAACAATAATAACATACCTAATATAATTTCATAAAATAGGATATATGTTATTTTACCTAATGATACTGAAGAACAGAGGAAATACTAGTATAGAGAAAAGAGAATATTCATATCTGGAAGAGAGAAAAATATACAAAATACATGACCTGAAAGCGATAAATGAATTAACTACAAGTTGTTCTTTATATACAATTTCTACACTAATCATCTATTGACAACTGCACGTCTTCTAACTACTTAATTGAACTGACTAACAACTAACATAGTTTGTTACATAACTAACTTTTGGTAAACCACGTTTAAGCTTAGCTAAGTCACAACTCCAGTTTCATCACTCCCCCTCAAGCTGGCAGGTACAAAAACATTCAAAATGCCCAGCTTGGATACTAAGTATTCATGTTGTGCTCTAAACAACCCTTTAGTCATAATGTCTGCTTGTTGCTCTTGTGTTGTTAGATATAATGGTCTGATCAGTCCCTTTTGAATCTTCTCTTATAAAATGACAATCTATCTCAATATGTTTAGTCCTTTCGTGATATACTGGATTTGTAGCTATCTGCAATGCTGCTTTGCTGTCACTAAACAGGTCAATTGGCATTTTCAGTTCTTCTTCCAACTCCTTGAATAATGCTGTAAGCCAAACCAGTTCTGACACAGTGGACGCCATACTTTTGTACTCTGATTCTGCTGAATTTATGGATATGGTTGCCTGCTTTTTTTATCTCCATGATATCAAGGAATCTCCATGCTTTATCACAAAACCTGTCACAGATCTCCTTGTGTTTGGGAATGCTGCCCAATCTGCATCACAATATGCTACTAGCTTGTTTTCTTTCTTGCTGCTCATCAATATTCCCACAGCAGGTTTCTTTTTCACATATCTGACAACTTTAATTATTGCTTCCATATGATACTTCTTTGGATTCTGTAAAAACTGACTTAATGTTTGCACTGCAAAACTGATATTTGGTCTTGTCATTGTTAAGTACAACAATCTCCCAATTAACCTCTGGTAGGATCCTATATCTGTTAAGATGTGATCACTTGTCACTCCCCCTACCTTGTCTACTTCTGCTGTTGTTAGTTTCATATTAGGATCCAGTGGTGTCCAGGATGATTTGGCACCAGTTAACCCTAATTCTTCTATCATTTCCAGAGAATACTTCCTCTGATTCATTAGAATCCTTTTGGATGATCTGCTGAATTCAATTCCTAAGAAAAACCTCAGTTGTCCAAGGTCTTTAATCTTGAACTTGGCATGTAGTTCTTCTTTTGTCTGTTCAATCAACCTTAGGTCATTACCAACTACTAACATATCATCAACATATACCAACACAACTACAATATGCTCATTGTGCCTTTTGGTAAATAGAGAATGCTCCAAGCTGCTCTGTATAAAACCAGAATGTACCAATGCGTCAGTGAGCTTAACATTCCACTGTCTATTGGCTTGTTTAAGGCCATACAAGGATTTGACTAGCCTGCATACCAACCCTGACTTCTCCCCCTGGCTAGAAAATCCTTCAGGAAGGGTCATGTACACTTCATCAAATAAGTCACCTTGCAAGAAAGCATTATAAATATCTAGTTGATGGATATGCCATCCATAAGCTGCAACAATGGACAATACACTTTGCACAGTAACAATCTTAACAACTGGTGAAAAAGTGTCCTGATAGTCCAGACAAGCTTTTTGGTTATTTCCCTTTGCGACTAGTCGTGCCTTATACCTCTCTATATCTCCATTTGCCTTGAACTTCACCTTATACACCCATCGACAACCAATGGGAACTTTCCCATAAGGCAAAGCCACCAACTTCCAAGTATGATTATCCTCAAGAGCTTGTATCTCTTCCTGCATAGCCTTGATCCAGTTGGGATCTTTGTAAGCTTCATGATAAGTTTGAGGCTCAGTAATGCAAGAAAAAACTTTGATATAGGATTGATAAGGTTTGGATAAATGAGCATAACTCAGGTGTTTGGATAAGGGATAAGGAGTGGAGGTAGTAGCATTAACAACAAAGTCATTCATCCAGCTTGGATGCTTCTTTGGTCTAGTAGAATGCCTAACATATCTAGATGATGGAATAGGATCTGGAGGTGCAGTCACCACAACATGAATGTCATGGTTTATAGGCACTGGGGGTTCTTGAATTGGTTGATCAACAGGTGGAGATAAAACAACATCTTTATTAATACATGGAAATATGTCTAAAAACATAGGATGAGATAATAAATGTGTTTTGAAAGGAAAATTGTCCTCATTAAAAGCCACATCCCTGGAAATAAAAAAAGAATGAGTTTCTAGGTTATACAGAACATAACCCTTTGATACTTCAGAATACCCCATGTGAACTGCAGGCACTGCCCTAGCTGTGAACTTATCTCCAGTTGGTAGTGTCTTTGCATAACACAAGCAGCCCATAGTCCTGAAATGATCACATGTTTCTTTGCATCCATGAAATATTTCAAAGGGTATCTTTCCTTTCAAAGCTATTGAAGGAAGTCTATTCATCATATAGGCAGCACCCAAGACACAATGACCCCAGAATTTCAGTGGTATAGAACCTTGAAACCTGATAGCTCTTGCTAACTCCAAAGTGTACCTATGCTTTCTCTCAACCACCCCATTCTGTTGTGGGGTGTAAACACATGACTTTTGATGTATAATACTATAAGACTTGAACAAATTATCTCATTCAGAGTTGACAAATTCTGTTCCATTATATGACCTCATTTTTTTTACTGTTTTACCAAATTGAGTCGAAACAAGTTTGATAAAATCTCTCACAACCACTACAACATCACTTTTGAGTTTCAACAAGAAAATCCAAGTCATACGAGAGTAGTCATCCACAATTGTTAAGAAGAGTTTATTTCCATCAAAAGTAGTTACATGAAATAGTCCCCATACATCCAAATGTAGTAAATCAAAAACTGTGACAGATCTAGTATTACTGTCAGGAAAAGAAAGTCTAGATTGTTTAGCTAATGGACAAATTTCACATGTACTGAGCACTTGTTTACATTCATCATGATTAAGATTGAATAACTGCTTCATAGCTCCAATAGATGCATGACCCAACCTTCTATGCCAAAGTAAAATGTCTGTCTTATTCTTAGTAGCTAACAGTCCTCTAACTGGATGTTCATTATTGTCTGTTGATCCTTTATGGTTCAACAAGTAAAGTCCATCATTCTCTTCACCAATCTCCAACACCTTCCCACTTGAGAGGTCCTGGAATATACAGAAATTTGGGGAAAAACTGACTGAGCATTGTAACTCTTTAGTTAATCTTGAAACAAATAATAGATTGAATCTAAAATCTGGAACATAGAGGACATTTTTCAATGTTTTTCCATCCATGATCTCGCAACTACCTATGTGAGAAACATCTACTGTATCTCCATTTGGCAGATATACCTTCTTATCCTCAATATCTATCCCCTTATTTGCAATGTTTAACATTTCTTTATGAGAGATCATGTGATTGCTTGCTCCAATATCAATTATCCACTCTTTCCTACATGCATTCAAGCTAGGAACAGAAACATTACCTGCACTAGGAGTTCCACTAGCAGCAGCAGTCATATGAGAAGTAAAAAACTCACCTCCCATAATGGCTGAATCAGATAGACGGTTCATGTTTGAACTTTCACCAACAATGTCCTTGTCCACTAACCTCCTGAATTGATTGTAATGATGTTGATTATCCATGTTTTGCATCATCTGATTATATTGACTGTGAGAGTAAGAAGAAGACCTTGTTCCTTTGTTCCAATCATCAAAGTATCTTCCAGAGTTCCCCCCTTCACTATGTGAACCAGATAACATTATACCTTTACCCTGACTGGATACATCTCTACAGTTGTAAACACAAGCAGATCTATTTTGTCCAATCTCAGAATGAGCCCCATCATCAAACTTCCCATCATGAGCTTGACTCCTTTGATCACCTCCTCGTGGATCAGGAGTATTAGGATTCCCAAATTTCTTCCTAAACTTATCTGGTGGATATCCAATTAGCTTGTAACAATTACCCTTAGCATGTCCCATCTTCTTACAATAGTCACATTGAACATTCCAACCCTTTTTGAATTTGTGAGAAGAAGCATTTCTTCTAGCTATCAAAGCAGCAACATCCATTTGCATCATTGGACCAACATCATGAGCTATACTCCTTTGACTCTCACGTGCAATCATCATCGAATAAGCCTGGTTCACAGAATGCAGTGGAATTAACATCAGAATTTGTCCTCGAGCCTGCTCATAAGACTCATTAAGTCCCATAAAAAACTGCATTAGCTTTTGCCTGGTCATGAACTCCATGAAATCTTTGGATTTCTCACAACCACATCCAGGAAAAGGGGTTAGACAATCAAATTCAGCCCAAAGTAATCGCAGACGAGTGAAATACTCAGTATGGTGCTTGTCCCCTGATTCGCTGTAACAATCTCCTTGTGTAACTGAAAAATTCTTGATCCATCAGCCTTGTCAAACCTCTCTTTGAGATCTCTCCACACATCACAAGCATCAGAAGAGTAAACAATTCCACTTAGTAACTCATTCGAAACACAGTTCATTATCCATGAAAGAACAATTGCATTACACCGTTCCCATAGATCTACTAAATTTGGACCAAAACCTTCTTTCCTGCACTTTCCGTCGATCAATCCCAACTTGTTCCTACCAAGTATGGCTATCTTCATCGAACGGCTCCATACATAATAGTTTTCTGATCCAGTCAATTGAATAGAGATCAAAACCACTCCAGAAGTATCTGATGAACTGAGATACAAAGGATGATTATGACCTAATTTCTCCGGTAATTCATTATCTACTACAATCGCCATAACTCTTCCTTACAAACTTTCAAAAAAACCACTATCAATGGCTGTAAAGCTATGATACCATGTTATTTTACCTAATGATACTGAAGAACAGAGGAAATACTAGTATAGAGAAAAGAGAATCTTCATATCTGGAAGAGAGAAAAATATACAAAATACATGAACTGAAAGCGATAAATAAATTAACTACAAGTTGTTCTTTATATACAATTTCTACACTAATCATCTATTGACAACTGTACGTCTTCTAACTACTTAATTGAACTGACTAACAACTAACAAAGTTTGTTACATAACTAACTTTTGGTAAACCACGTTTAAGCTTAGCTAAGTCACAGCTGCAGTTTCATCAATATAGAAAAGGTATAATGTATGCGAACTATAGATTGTTTTCAATAGAGTTTTGCTTAAAAGAAAAAATAGGAATCCAAAGCAATCAAAAATAATAATTAAAAAAGTAACAGAAGTATAAGAATAACAAAAATAGCATATAGTAACACTTTAGTTAATAAAGGTTTCAAAACTAAATATTTAATTAACTAAGAATTAAATGTGTCTAGCTGTATATCTCGAGGATCAAATTTGGAAAACATAATGGATTAGCAGAGCACAATTATATATCCTTTAATTATAAAATAATATTACTCCTTACTCATACAAATGGAATTGCATGGATTCACCAGTCAGATCCCACCTTAATTAATTTCATTAAACATCAGCATCAATTTGGTGCATTCATTAGTTTGAATATTCCCATAATTAAGGTGGAACTAACTTGGTATCGTCATTTAATTTAATTTATATTAATGACTTTTGGTCCATATCTTTAGCACACATCTTCAAATTCATTGGTTGCTTCTTAATTCATGGTGCAATATTTCTCTAAAAATGACGCACTACTTTTTTCGATCTCAAATAGTCGTTTTGACAAATTAATATAGGGATAATGGTCTGAAAAATATCCTAACTTTGGTCGAATTTGCTATTGCGATACTAAACTTTCATGATGACCTATTACCTCCCTAGACTATTTAATATTGTATTTTTTACCCCCTGAACTATTTAATAGTGTATTTTAAAGGTATATATATGCTCACGTGGACACATTACTATTTATAATTTTACATTATTTTTTATGTCCACTGGGCAAATATATATGTTTAAAATACGGTATTAAATAGTCTAGGGAGGTAATAGGTCCTCTGAAAGTTTAGTATCGCAACAACAAATTCGACCAAAGTTGAGATATTTTTCAGACCCTTATCCCATTAATATATGTTGAAGAATTTACTACTTTTTTTCTTTCAAATCCGGGTTTACTACTCTAGTTATCAGAGTGTTAATCTAGAGAGACATCAGTGGTGGAACTCTAATTCTGTTTACGGCTTTGACATAACTCAATTATTTTAGTGCATATTCTATAGTTGTATCAAATTCCATACTTAATATATATAAAAGAATTATTCAGAATCCAAATAATTGTCTTATCTAGAAATCAGAATTTACAAACTTAAAATCTTAACTCCTCATATGATAGTTTAGTCAAATACTTCTATGATTAAGTGACTTTTTAAAACTTCATAAATTCCTTAAAAAACATATACTCGTTCCATTCATATTTACTAGTTCCCTTTGAATTTTGTATGTCCTTTAAGAAATAATGATTAATATGAATATTGTTTATCATAATGTCCATAATAATTGATTTATAGTCTTAGATCTTGAATTTGAAAAAATAAGTAATTAATCTTGAGAATAAAATAGAAAATAAATCATCTTATAGTTATGTTAAAAGTGAAAATCTAACTTTTGCCCCTAAGGCCTAGCTCAAGTGGCAAAAGGTGGAGGATTTGTGGCTTAGATCGCAGGTTCAAGCCCCACACCATGCAAAACGAAGCCTGATATTTAAGTGGAGAAGGGTAGAGGGGCGGGCCCATTATCCACCGAGTTTAGAAGAAGGTTCTGATTGGTCCAAGGGCGCGTAACAGACGAATTTCTCGGTTATAAAAAAAAGAAGTGAAAATCTAACTTTTAAAATATTGAACAAATAAAAATAAACGGAGGAAAGGGAGTAATAAAGACCCAAATAATATAGTTTTGTCCTCCTTATTGGAGGAAAAGTTGTTTTTATTGAAGATGACATATATTAGTTAGGTCATTATTTCTCCTGAATCTACCATAAAAACAATATTACAATTAGCTACCTAGCTTTAACTTTATTTAATTTGTTAATTTGTTTGAAATATGTTGCTATCACAATGTATACAAATCCACTATCAAGAATAATAACCCCATAAATTTTTTGCCTTTCTTTGTTTGGATTTTACTTTGGGTTTAAAAGTTGATGGAAAAATTATTAACATACACTAGGCAAGAATACTTGATGAGACTATGATTTAAGTTTATTTTATAAAGCTATTCACCTTTATTAATTAGATGATGATCATGACATGCAATCTTGGAAAGTATGAATTAATATAAGTAGGTTATTGTCTAATCCATTCAAATTCATCTTTTAAGATTTATTTCAAGAAATGATTAAAAACTTATAATTAGTTAATATATGAACCACCAAATTAAGAATATGTTGTGATGGATAAGATATTTAGCTTCGTAAATGAAGTAAAAATATAGTCCGATAGCCGCATTTTGTGTTGTCTTTAAAAAATAGTCATTATCATGAAGTTTCAAATTTCACTAATGAAATCTAGACAATGTCATGGAGATTCACCTTTTGATTTTGAAACTATAATCAATGATTTTTTTTCTTTCAAAAACAAGATACAAAAGTAGTTATTCATGAAAAGTGGTTATTAGTTAATTTTCGTGAAGTTCTTATATGGAGTGTTTCTCCTTAATGGGCCCTACATGAATAGTCGGATTTGTAGGGTCCATATATCAAATGCTTAAACAATAAATAAATAAATTGATATATGGTTTCTTTCTTATTGTGTATGATTAAAAAAAACTGAATCTAATTAATTATGCCTTAATAAGTATTATATTTATGCACGCTAACTCAATCGGTTTGATCAGCAAATCTTCCTTTTGGATACGGATTTAATTTTGTGCATTTGTGTCCATGTATTTATTTATTGATTTTTGAAATATTTATATGGTGTAGATTTATTCATATCTTACTTTTGTATACTATTAAAGTTATGATAGAATGATAAATAAATACTTTTCTATTCTTGATCATACGTCTTAAGTTTGAATCTTGAATATGAAATCATTTTTTATAGAAAACACTTATCCCTAAAAATGAAACATTCCGATGCAAATTCTAATTAATCGCATCCCAAAGAGAATACTAAACATCGGAATGAAAATAATATATATATCTTACTTTCGTATCTATCACCCTAGTGCCTAGTGGCTAAATAAATACCCAATCTGCTTATAAGGTAGCAACATTAGGTCATGTCATTTTGTTAAAAAAATCATGTTTATTCTTTTGACTTAAATATGGCTAGATATATCTTACTTTCGTATCTATCACCCTAGTGCCTAGTGGCTAAATACCCAATCTGCTTATAAGGTAGCAACATTAGGTCATGTCATTTTATAAAAAAAAATCATGTTTATTCTTTTTACTTAAATATGGCTAGTTGTATTAACTTTTCACGACCTCATAGAAAAAACAATCATTATTTATTGTGAATTCAAATATTATTTTATAATAATTTAAGATTATGGTAGAAATTCATAAATTTCAAAATTTAAATCCTTCTTTGATAAGGATTTACAATAATGCATTTCTCAATCAATGTAAGACATGCTAACATTTTTCACATGATAGCTTAAAGTGGGATATCTAGAACATATATACAACATAAATTGAAAATCAAAATGAATCTGACTCTTATACATAAAATATTTTTAAAAATTCAATTCTTATAATTTACTTGTAACGTGAGAATTATCAAATGTTAAAGATCATATAAAAAGACAATAGCATGCATATTACTTTTTCGAACATCTTAGTAGGACTTTTTGAACTTCTTCGAAAGAATTACGAAGATCAATTTAACACTCAATTGAGAATCTATCAAAAATTGTCTTTTTTATTTTTGTAAGATTGAAATTAAGGTTTACGTATATATCACTCTCTTACAAAATTATATTAAGCATATTATCGTTGAATGGTTTAAAATACATTTTAATATTGAAATACAAGTTTGTTGCGTGTGATAAACATGCCAGTGTTAAAATACTATTGCTAGGATCTCCATTAATTTTGAATTAGTTTGATGAGAAACAAAAATTAGGTCAAATTGCATCTATATATATAATGGATTATGAGCTGGCTACTAGTTCAACATTATACATATAAAGAGTTAACATGTTCATCACCTTAATAAATATTTTCAAAATTTCAACTTTAATTTAGTACATTTATTTATCAAAATTATTATTAATTGCATTTCTAATTTGGTACATAACTTTACCCTTTTTACAATTTATTTTAATACAAAGAAAATGGAAAGATTTTGCCACAATAGCTACTGAGATTTTCCGTTTTTCCTTCTCCCTCTTTTGCTGGATTATAAAATATTAATCCAAGATTATCTTAAAATCTCATGAATTAATTATTTAAGAAGTTTATCTTGATCCTTAGCATGTTATTATTGATAAGAAGTTGAACAAAAGATCAATTATCAATCTACATTTAATTAATAAAAAAGAATTAGAAACTGTGTTTCTCTCTCTCTATCCACATGATCCTTATATTGGAGTAAACAAGTTTTTAAATAGATAAAG
>JAJOOO010004970.1:0-15941 GCA_029582685.1 Solanum piurae
CCAAGACAATGCAAAGTCATAAAATAAATATTATCTCTTTAAACAAAGTTGATAGGAAATATGTAACTAAATACTAATAACTTACACATAAAATATAATTGTGCACTTATTAAGGCCATAAAATAAATTTATTACTCAACAATCGGTTGGTGTGAGTTAAAGTGACTATATATTGGTGAGAATAATAAATTTTATGTCGGTGAGAATAATAAATTTTAAAAAGTAATGATGTGATTATAAATTTTATTTACATATGAAACAAATGGTTAGTAGATATAAATGTAGGGTTGTTTTAACAAAATGTAAACTCGTTGATCAATTTTGGTATTAAAATATCTCAAATCATGATATGAAATTCCCATATAATTCCATATCATGGTTTTTGGAGAATATGGAATCACATCTCATGATATGGAATCATGAGATGGAATCAACGTAAAATCGCATGTCCAAACACTGATTTCATATGGCCAAACGCCTACTTATTCTTCATATACTAGATACATATCTCAGTTTATGTATTTCCAGGTCAAATAGGAATTTTGATACTAGATACTAGATAGTAACATACTATTATCCCTTCAACTATCCTTAGCTTATTTATTGAAATTAGAGATGCTAGTTTAATCATTAGTTAATCGCCTCTACTTTGGAAAACATCATTGGACAAGATAACAAGTGAATCTTTTACGGATAAGAAACGACCACCTAGCTAGGTAGTTTGGTAGTGTATAAGAATAATGTTAAATCAAGTGTATTAATAACATTTGTATTATTTATTTATGCTTGTTTGGTGTGGTGTATTAAAAATAACATGCATTACATAATTTCTAAAAACTACACTTATTTACAAAAATACCCTTATGTAGAAAAAGTTTTAGGGGCAATTGTATCTTTAACCATGTTAATGCATCCATTAGAAGTCCTCGCATTACTAATTAATACCATGGATTTCCATATATATCAATAATACACACTTCAATCCACAATAGATTGAAAATGTATACCAAACAAGGTACTTCTAATACACAATTCTAATGCATTATTTTTTCTAATACACTAGCAAACGACCCCCGAGTATTCTCAGGGAAACCAAAGAGGAAAGGATGACTAAATAGTAGCACCTACTTATGTTCAATTTTGTTTGAGCTTGGCGAGAAGGGACATCACCTAAAAATGACAACTCCACTAAAGTAGAATAGTAGTGACTAGTGAAGAGGGAAGACACACACATGAGCACAAAAGTAATTTAATGCAACAGGTGTGATAATTCAATTTACAGTTAGCTAACTGAGAATGCAATAGAGAAAATTGTTTCTTGATCCAATATTTGTTCCCGAAGGTCTTAGCTTCTGCAACAAAGCAAACTCTCCAAATTTATGACCAAGAAATGACTTATGTTAAAGAGAGCTCCACAAACTCAAAAAAACAATCCTACAATCCGATCTAAGCCAGAATCATATGTCAAGATAAGAAAAATATATGTGTTGATTTTTCCCCATCTCTGGCAGTACTCTCAAATAAGGAAACTCACAGCAGCACCTATGAAAGGGCATAAGGCATTATCCATAAACATAAAATACATTGACAAAAATGTAAAATTAGAACTCGAGAAATGGGCATCCATAGTTCAGATAGAGTTCTTAACAGAACTGAGAAAGCCAACATTTTGGATTATAATGTACATTTTTCTAAGTTCTGAAAGTGAACAAGTCATGGAGGCTTTGGAGAGGGAATACACAACTCTAAATTATGTGGTGTTAGATCTATGGCTATCAATCAATCTTCTAGGATTTGCTTATCATAAAGCACTTAAGGTAATGTTCCTAGTATCTTTTATCCAATCATTTATTCCTTTGACATAATTTACTTTTCTGGACAAAACATGAAAATGTCACTTCTCTTTTCAGGCACGTAGAAAGCTTGTGTCCATCTTCCAACCAATCATGGATGAGAGAAGGGAGAGAAGGAACCAAAATGAACCTACAGAGAAGAAAGACATGATGGATATTCTGTTGGAAGTTGAAGATGAGAATGGTAAAGAATTGAATGATGAGGAAATCATTGATGTTCTTGTAATGTACCTTAATGCTGGCCATGAATCTTCTGGTCATATTACAATGTGGGCTACTGTCTTTCTGCAGGAAAACGCTGAGGTCTTTAAAAGAGCTAAGGTAGCCAAGATTTCTCATTTCAGAAAATTAGTAAATAGTTACGTTAAAGTTTGTTACTTCTCAAGAACATTATTTGTTCTAAAATAGGCAGAGCAAGAGGCAATTGTGAAAAGTAGGCCAATTGACCAAAAAGGTGCAACACTAAAAGAAATTAGGCAAATGGACTACCTGTCAAAGGTAACTTCTGTTTCTTATCAACACTATATCCACAGTTCTGTTTCTCCAGCCAATTCCATTTACCTACAAAATTTCATTCATTACTCTTTAATCTTGAAGGTGATCGATGAAACACTTTGTGTTGTTACCTTCTCCTTTGTAGTCTTCCGACAAGCAAAGGCTGATGTCATTATTAAGAGTAAGTTACAATCTTGTTCTTCTTACATTTTCTGCAGGTAAGACCATATTGTGTCTAACAGAACGGGACTCACTTTTTCCCCAGGTAATACTATCCCCAGAGGATGGAAAGTTTTGGTATGGTTTAGGTCTGTTCACTTGGATCCTGAAATTTACAATGACCCCAAGGAGCCTAAAGAGCCTCTGTTTACAATAATCCTTCTAGATGTGATGTAAGTTTAAAGAGTCTCTGTTTAACTACCACAACACCCCCATAAAATCCAAATAAAAATATAAAAGTGCTGCTTACCTTTATCCTATTCATTATATATTTCATATGTTGTGTCAAGCCCTTTTGTTTGCTTTTCCTTCTTGATGTTCAGGATTTACACCAAAAGCAGGAACATTCCTTCCTTTTGGAAGGGGAGGAAGATTGTGCACAGGAAATGATCTTGCCAAGCTAGAAATGTCCCTTTTTCTTCATCATCTTTTTCTAGATTATGAGTGAGTAAAATTTGTTTACTTTCCTTCCCCCCATCCCCTTCCTATCTGGATTTAGGTACTTCATTTGTTGGTTGGTAACTCACTGCTGATTTGTTCTGTCTTCGCTGGCTTGAAAGGCAAAATCCTTCTTGCCCCTTAATGTATTTGCCTCATTGCAGGCACTAAAGATAACTGCTTGGGAAAAGTAGCAAGAGTCTCATCAACAACAAGTGCATGGTCAACAACAATAACAACATACCTAGTGTAATTCCACAAGTAGGATTTGCGGGTACAAGTGCATGGGCAAATAGCAAAAAGAATGAGAGGACTAATCTCTAACTCTAAATATGGAAATTATAACAGGAAAGCAATGGCCACCTATCTTAGTTAAGTAGGTAGGAAATATGGGAAAAGATTAAAAAAAAATTGTACTCTTGAAAAATAGACTCTTTTCCCTTGTTTCGTTTTGGTGCACCCATGAGGTTACTTTTTTGATAGATAATTGGGTGGCATTAGTAGAAAATCATGTATTTTTGTAAGAATTTTTACTTTTTGGTATACTTTTTATATACGGGCTAGTTACTGCTTGTTAATAATATTCTTAGTTCATCTAAAAATATCAAAATAAAAAATATTTTTTCTCCTGAATTTTGCCTCCACAATTCTTGCTCTAGAGAATATGTACACATTTAAATTAGCAAGAGAATAATTTGCACAATGGTTAGTGATCTCTGGCTCCATTTTGTTAAGAATGTTAAGAAAATAAGAGGAATTTGTTCCTTTTGTTGGAGCCATTCATTCTTTGAGAATAATGACATCAATTATATAATGTGCCTTGCAGCGCATACCGACAGCATAAGTCGTTTCCTTGTCTATCACTTCACCAACTTTGCGTCATATCCCTAAGAGTTTTGACTTATATCCTACGCAATGACTGTAAATTTGATGTGTTCATAGGAATGCTGGTTGTAGATGTTCAGTAGAAATGGTGGTTTTGTTAACAAAACTGGACTCTGGCTGATATAGAATACTAGAAAGTTCAGTAGAAACAATGACAGGACAGGTGGAATAGGATAACTGTAAATTTGAGTTGGGATGGGAGACAGGGGAGGAAAGGTGTTGGAGAAAGAGGATTGATGGAATGTAGTTATGAAGCCAGGTAGAGGCACGTTCAACCTTTTAAAACGGAGAATCTGAAAATTTTCAACATCACGGATTCAACATGTTCATTTGCTTATAAAAGGTTAACAGGGAAAGGTACATAAGAAAATGGATAGGATATTCACAATTGCCCCCTTTTCTACCACAACAAAAAAGAATATAAAAAGAACCATAACCTGGCATGCTCATCAAGTGTAACCATAGAGAATTCACAATGTCAACCATGAGAAGGCCATTCATACCTTACCTATACCACCACTGAATTCTGATCATTCATGCAGCCTTCAATCAAGTCTTTTACCCTGCTATAATGTCAATTCAGAAAATGTTTCATTATACAGTGGGCATATCTAAAACCTTAAGGAAGAAAATAAGGAAGTACAGCAGAAATAAAGCACAGATGACAGCTCCAAACTGCTAAATCTCACCTAAAACTTGCTATGATCAAATCAGTGACCTAATTAATTGCCAGCTACTACAGGGGAGGTAGAAGGAGAACAGCAGAACTAAAGAGTCATTCTGAGCGTACAAGACTTAGGCTTCCAAGTTAATTGGGGTTAGGAAAAAAACATGGATTATACATGCATAATACCATTGGTAGAAAATACTGCCGATTGCTCCAATGTGTTAAAACTTGGAGACTTGGATAACAAGATATCTTGTCAAAAACCAAAAGTTGTACGCTGATGATATTAGTTGAAATGAAATCACAGGCTTACGGATACAAAGAAAAATATTGAAACTTTATATTTGATCAATTTTCCCTCAACCGACATGGCTGCAGCAGGTGTATTGCTTCAAAAAATTATGGCCTGTAAGATAACATGCACAGCTTAGAGAAGGAACTTCTCCCTGCACAGTTTTCATACTCATGGTTAAAAAACCACCTAACCTCCATTGTAAAGAATAGAAAGGACTAGCAGACCTGCAAAGCCATCAGATCTGTTGGCGTATGTAGCATTAATAGAAAATGTGCGACCAATAATAAAGACAAAAATAGGTAGTGAGTAATTCAACTTTTGGCATGCTCAATTCTATTTCACCAACTTTCAATACTTCGCATCTGAATGATTTCACTTAGAAGAAGGGTTCTATTAGGACGTGGAGCACGAAACATCAAAAGAGGACTGCACAGCATAGCTCAACTTGCTTGTAACTTTTATGCTGTAGATCTATCAACCATGAGCAATGCAAGATACTGAAGAATTTCCGTCCTTCTAGAGGTTTCTGGCGATAACCGAGAAATTCTAGCAGATTACTGGTGCATGGTTCAAAATTGGTGGATAATGAGCTCACTCCTCTATCCTTCTCCACTTAAATACCACACCTTTGTTTCGGCAGTGTTTGAACCCGTTATGTGCCCACACGTCATGTGCTGGGTTCTTATCACTAGACCAGACCCTGAGGGTAGCGCTTCATTTCCTAATTATGACTAGGCTTGGGCCCTAACACGGTCCACTAAAGTAAAGAGGAATTACTTCTTCTTATTGAAAAGTCTAATACAGAGTGAGCTGCAAGTTATCATTGTAGAAATGGCATATCATCAAAAGATGAAGCTGTAAGTCAATGGCAGAAAACATGATCAGCAAAGTACAATTTACACGTAACTGCTCGAAGTAATTAGAATTGCTCTAGCTAGGATGGTAGACCCCAAGCTAAGGTACTTCCTATCGATTTGAAGATGTCTAAAGTAGAGCATGATATAAAATTACCACGAGATATTTGATAACAATATGCCTTCAAATGACGGACGGTACCCTGTTGGAGCTACATAAGTTCTCAATTCAGGAATCCAATAGCTAGGATGCTAACAAGCATCACAAATCACAAACTATGATTCTTTAACGACTTCGAACATGAAACAGAGACTAAAGCGTATAGTCGACTTACTAACTTTGAAAGATGGTAATTCTATATATGGGACAGAAACAATCACCAAAATTTAGAAGAGTATAATGTTGAAGATGAAAATCTAAAATGTATAAAATATAAGAGAAGCTTCCTTGCATGGAGCTAGGAAATATCACAATTCAGGTTTAAAATCTAGGATACTAAGCAAAAACCATACTAAAAGATATTATAATCGAAGAATACAACTAATACTAAAAGATATTATAATTTATGCCAAATTCACTTACAAAGTTCCTACAAAGTGACAGTGCGTCTATAAAGTGTTTCATCATCACTCTCCTCCTCTTCTGATGCAATATCACTGCATGACATCTCTAACTTCCCACCCATAAAAAATGACGGACCAGAACTTTCAGGCTCTATATAATCACCATACAATCTCTCTTCAAATCTTTGGTCGCTGCAGTTGAGAAACCAAGCCAAAGAACAATTGATTTCCTTGTTGCGCAACCTCTCATACCTTGGTTTGATTCTTGATTCCAAGCTATAAGTGAAGTAGTCTGGAAAGTCCACAAGTTCTTCCATTGACCTGCCCATATCACTCTTAAAAAAGTAATAGACACTTTTCATGAGGCCAATATGTAAAGCAACTAACTGAGGACATTTTATGATCATCTTAGCCACATCTTCAACTGAAAAACCCCGCTCAAGAAGGAACTTGATAGGTTTCGATATCACATGCTGGTGGAGGCTAAGAATTTGTGGCATCCTCTCAATTACACGAGCAAACCCATCAGGATCGATCTTGAGCTTCAAGTTTAAGAAATACTGTTGTGATGACAGCTTAGCCTTCAAAGGCAAGCCAATAATTTGTGGATACTGTGCAATAACAGAAGGCAAAGCTTCCCTACTAATTCCACAACTGAGTAAGCAGTTTACATTAACTTTCACTGTCTCTTCAAGATCATATCCAAGTATATACGCCCGTCTCTCAAGCATCCTCGCTAAAATTTTCTTTGGCAGACCCAACGAAACCAAATAGTCCACAAATGGTTTAATCATTGTCCCAACTCTCATTCCTAAGAAATATGGATATTGTGTTACCATTGGCCCTATATCCCTTGGATTAACCCCTACACTAACCAAATAGGCCACTGAAGTACTCATTGTTCCCTCAAGCTTAAACCCTAACAACTCAGGATATTTCATTAAAACATAGGCAATATCATGTTTCTCAACATCAAGCCCTCGTAAAAATTTGACAACTGGAACAAGCTCCACTACAACACTAGCATGGAGACACTGTGGATAAAGTTTAACAAATTCACCAAGTCTTGACCTTTCAATCCCAATTTTTTCGAAGTAGGCTAAAACAGGTATTACATTTTTTCTCAGACTATAACCAAGCATCAAGGGGTACTGATTAATATCATGAATTGTTAGGCCAAATTTGTGAAGAAATTCAACACGTTGACGCATGATTTCAACAGTGGATGGCAATTCTAGGTTTTGTAGTTCATCGGGTACTATCCCTATACTCTTTAAATAGTCAGAAATTATGACCAGAGACACCAGTTTTTCCTTTCGCCCTTGAACTATTCCCCATGTGAGGCATTTCATACTCAGGGAACGTTTTTGTGGAGAAGGGTCTTTGTCTCTGCTTTATAGTATATATTTTTTGAGGATTTGGGTAGGTTTCAAGCAATGATTCCAAGAGTATTATTCTGGTGACACTATGAAGTGCTACTTTTCTTCTAAACATTTCAGAGAATCCAAATTTTTTATAGAAAGATGCGCAAGGGGATTAAAGCTTTACCTTTGCTCCAGAAACAAGGAAGCTCCCTTCCATGGGCTTCAATAATAAAAACTCTATTATAATCTCAATCAAACTCTCTATACAAACAAACCTCTTTTTCTTTTTCTTTTTTTCTAAAAAAAAAACATTTTAAAGTCATTAACACTTTGTTTGGATCATTGTTACTTATTGTTTCATAATGTATTGTATTGTATTGTATTGTACTCTATTGTACTGTATTGTATGATAGATACAATGTTTGGCTAGACTGTATTATTTTTTGTTGTTTAATAACATTTTTATTGTTTGATTTGACTGTATCGTATTGTATTTGTAATTTATAAACTTATTAAAATATTCTTATTTATTCTAGGGTAGGAGGTTTGACTAGAATTAAATAATATAAGGTAAATGGTAAAATAGTATTATGACATATTATGTAAAGATATAATTGGAAAAAGAAATGAAGTAACAATGAAAACACATCAAATTGGTTGTTTCATGAAATGGAGTTTTCATTGTTAGGTAACAACGAAATTTAACAATACAATACAATACATTTTAAGTAACAATCAAAACAAACATTGTAGGTATAATAACGATACAATGGGTAACAATGATCCAAACAAAGTGTAATAGTTCTTTGTCGGAGAATATTAATAAGGCGGAATCTATCGTTGACCCCTTAAAGTTAACACTAATATTTACTGACATCTCAAATAAGTCTAGTTCATTTTAAACACCTTAAATAGGACTCCGTTATATTATTTTAACACTTTTCACTGAATTGTCATATTATATGTACTGCACTTACTTGAGTGCGTGAAAGGCTTAATTTTGTAATTTCTTTTTTTTTTTATTTCTTCTTCTTTCTCTCTCCTTCCAACACTTCCTCCACCATCCACCACCACCTTGCCACCACGTCGCCGCCATTGTATATTCAACTTTCTCCTCTCGTTATTTCTTGATATGGAAAATTACATTAATAATATATATCTAACAAAAATAATTTAAGAAAGGACAAGAAATGTCTGCAACATATATCTTCTTCATGGTATCAAACTTCTCCATCTAATTTCACTGTGGGTCAATTTTTTTTGGGTACTTTAAAACTTTCAAAAAGAGCAGTTCCAATGGTGGAAGTGATTGGAGAAGAAAAAAATGATCAATTTGAATGATCGAAGAGATGGTGGTAGTATGACAGTTGGATTATGGGTAGACGTGTGTGACTCAAATTAATATTAAACTTGGTGATTATACTAGGTGGATTTGAAGAAAGAGATGGTAGTGATGACAAACGTCAAATTTGAAGAAGCAGGTAATGGTGGTTCGAGGAGGAGGAAATGTGAAAATGGTGAAGGGGATGTCGAAATGGTGGAGGAGAAAAAGAAAAGAATGCAGATTTTTTTACTTTTTCTTCTTTATTGAAATGTAATTTTTTAAACATAATTAGTTAATTAATTTTAAAAATGGGTTTTTATTCTTAAATATATATTTTAATAATCATTTTTGCTATATATGTCACATGTAGTCATTTGATTTGTAACTTTGACACGCTATCGGCGGGTATAATACACACATATGTTGATTACCAAAATGACAAAGCGGACCTCTACTTAAGGTTTTTAAAAATGAACAAGGGCTACTTGAGGTGTATAAGTAAAAGTTAGTGTCAATTGTAGGGGGCCACCAATGAATTCCGCCTATTAATAATGTCGCAATTGAGATTATTCTTACAAAAAAAGGGCCAATATATCCCTTTACTATTTTCTATTGTTTAAACCCATGCCCCTTTATTATTTGAGTGTTAATCCTCCATTATACTATTTTGGTATATGGTCCCGATAAAGTTTCAAATCTACCCTTAACTTGACAGATTGGAGGCTCGAAAATGAAATACTCAATCCACAAACAAAAAAAACTCAATCCAAGACCTGACCGACGCTTCATTTTTCACCCACCAACCCCTCCGATGATACACCTCTTTTATCAAAATCATCTTCTAAAGAAAATGTGATAAATGGTCACTAAACTATTGGAGTAGGTCTAAAATAGTTCATTAACTATATATATATATATCATATTTTGTTCTTTAACTATTCAAAATGTTATCAAGTTTTGTCTCTTAATTATATACTTACCATTTTTAGTCCTTTAACTGTACACTTACTAGTTTTAGTCATTTTAGTATGCAAAATTTTATCAGGTTTGGTCTCTGACTATTTTTTATACAAATAGTTTAGGTTTATATTAATAGAACTCATGTTTATGTAAAATTAAATCTTTAACCCATTTTTCAGTTGTTTCTCTTTCCGCGGACGCTACTTTTTATTCAAATTATTCTTAAGAAGAGCACCTTACCTCAACGATTCTAAATAAAATTTATGAAAAAAGAAGATAGAAGTCATGATTTTTATTCAATGGAGGATGAAATGAAATATATTATTGTCGCTAATGACTTGAAAATGCTAAAATTTATTATAAAAAGAAAAAATATTATTACCCGTTAGGTGTAAAGAGAAATTTATTTATATTTAATAGAAATGAATTTGTTGTAATTAGAATAAAATTAAAAGTTTGTTACTCGGATATTTTGTTACCAAATTTTGTACTTCAACGATTTTATCGAAGGGAATTTGTTTAATTTTTAAGAAGTTGAAATTTATAAAATGATAGTTACAACCGTTTTTTAAGATTTGTTTTATTTTGAAATAGATCGATTTTATTATTCTGTTCATTTGATTCTATGTAGAGAAATTTGAATAATAAGATCAAATATTTTATTTATTTTATATGAAAAAATTAAAAAAATTCATGTTGATTATGCACCGCTAACCACTAAAGAAGGGAACATTTTATTTTGAATTGTTGAGGTTGTTGACACCCAATTTTGACCCTCCCCGATTGGAATTAATTCTCGAGCTTCTTAGATTTCAAACTACTTGGAATAATTAGTTTATAAAATTTAAATATTTTTCAAGATTTTTAAAGTGATTTAGTTGGCTTTATAATATTTTAGATAATAAATGGTTTTTACATAATTACTTATCTTATCAACGTACATTATTAATATTTGGGAACCACCTTGAAAGATTTTGCATTTTTAAAATTAACTATTTTATTAATTTAGTTTAGTATAAATTATAGTTATAATTTCTTGTTATTTGAATTAGTTAGTTTATAATTAAGTTGTTTATTTTACTTTGTTAAGATTAAGAAGCTCGCTAATTAATTAATGTTAATTCATTTTATTTAAAGTTTAGCCTAATTTGCTAAATTAAATTCAATTCGGCTATGTGTTGAATCCTACGGCTATAATTGCAATTCATCTAGCTAGTACGTGTTTGCAAATCTAACCTTTTGCCCCATCTTAATCCTTTCTATTTTAAGGCAATTAGAAGCCAAAGTTGGCCCATGCACTCAGAGTTTCCAGCAGCCCCATTTTTTCTTATTTTTAGGACCCAACTCCTTTTCTTGCTTCCGTTTTTCAAACTCAACCGCCGCAGTCCATTCTTTCAATAACCGACCCACATCCCTTCTTACCAATAATACCCATCAGCACATTAATCCCAGGCCACTCAAATGACCCAGACCCGGCCCATTCGCAAATTCACAAAAGAAACCCAGGAACAGATGTACGCAACAAACACTTCCAACGTTAACTTCATCTTCCAATAGTCGCAGCAGCACAAAGCAGGTAAGACATCTGCAATTTCATCCTTATAGCCTTGAGATTGAGCCGCGTGGCGCTTCAAGGATGAGAGATCGATCGAGCTCGTCCATCTTCCCTTTCCTCTTTTGGAATGGTTCAAAATTGCGAGAAAAAGTATGTTTTCCTTAATGGTGAAAGAAGTGGGAGTTTTGAATTCGAAAAGTGGGCCTCGAATTCGGATTCACCCATTTTTCCGGCCAATTCGTCAACCCTAATCTCCTTCTATATATTCCTTTTTGTGTTTCAATATTGGGGGGGAATTTTTTTTTCGGAGTTAAAAATTTCTAGCGGATAAGATATAGAACAACTTAAACAAAGGAAAAACGGAGATAACATACCTACAAAAAATCCATTGAAGAAAAAGAAAAAGGTTCTTCGCCTCCCACTTTTTTCCGAGAAGGATAGACATTCGTTTGAATTCGAGATTTGCTCAGATTTCTGATTCTTTGTTTCGCTTTTCATGGTGGAAATCATAGTTGTTAGCTTGTTGTCCCTGTTTGCTGCACTTTAAATGGTAACGTCCTCCTCCTTCTAATATCCTTTTCGTCTCTTCTTCCATTTCAAAGTGATGTTTTCGATGTTAGGAAATCTTTATCTCGTGGTTGTTTGTTGTTGAGTTATCAATAAGTTGATGTTGTTTTAGCATGAGGTCTACCTTTTGTTTGTCTCCGTGAGTTGGTCGTAGTATAGAGTTGAAGTTTTGTAGGTTTGTATTTAGTGTTGGCATTTCTCTGTTTTCATTGGAATTTTGTTATGTTATATCACTGCCTGAGCTTATTTTTTTTTAATATCATTGAACATGTATGCCTTTATTTCCTTTGTTTGTTAACATTAGTCGCTATATTCGGTTTATTATTTTTATTATTATTATTTTTATTTTTTATTTTTTGGTCTGGCCTTCTTCTTAAACGAAGGCAGCACCTCAGGAAACTTAGCCAATATGGATTATATGTTATATTGGCTAAAGTTTGTTGGGTGTAGTAGGCGCCTAGTTTTGATTCAATGATTTCGTGATTGTTTCTCACTTGTGTTTCTTCTTGTTTCAAAGCCTATGTCCGACATTTAATCTAGTTTCTCCTCTTCGCCCGGAATCCTCAAGATGGGAATATGTTAAACATTGTTTGTCATCTCTCTGCCCCTCTTAGTAACAAATATTGTTTCATTTGTCTTGGCTCTCAATTACTTGCTCATTATCGTTCTTCGTCTTCCTTCAATTTGATGTCAAGCCGGTCATAGTCTCGATAATTATGTGTTGAACATCTGGTCTTGTATGTTAAATGAAGCGTGTTTATCCTTTCCCTCTCTTCCCCCTCTAGTGAAGTTGTAAGTGTCGAAATCCCTCTCTCATTCATGCCTAAAATTTCATTAAAAAAAATAGTGGTATTTTTTTTTTACTGATTTTGTCTACTGCTTTGCTCTTGTTCAACATGCTTAAGTTTATTTCATACAGGGATTTATTATTCCCATTGCTAATTTTCATGTTGCATTTTAATGACATCAACTTCAACGGTCTTCCCCATTCGTTATTGATAATTATTTTCCTTGTCCTCGTCCTTGTCTAGGTGATTATGCTTAAATCAATTCCGCTTAATCACTGCTAGTTCAATAGTTCAGCTATCACTACTATTTGGTGTCTTAATTTATCATGTGAGAATTGGTCAAATGTTAAGTGAAAGGTCATTAAGTGTTGTATGCATTTCCTTGCCATCTTGCATTAACATGGGCAGTGAGCTAATCGCATGCATACTTTGCCTTATTTCATTTCTCTTTGTCTTAGTTGTATTATGTAGATTTAAGGTGTGCTCTATTTCTGATTTCTATCTTTGTTTTGTTCTTTTTCTGCGTATAAATCGGCTTCTCTCGAGTCTTTGAAGACTCTTTTCTCTTGCATCCCGTTGATCAGGCCATAAAGGCCCAATATCCTCTCTTCTACCGATTCAGCCAGCTACAAAAATTGGTGTACAGGTCCCGGGCTTTAAAAATAGCGGAACAGATCGAAAAATTGAAAAAATTGGGTCCACTCTTAATTTTGGGAGTTGTATTTTGTTATTTTGAGCCTAAGCCCACTTTTGATATTACTTTGTTAGAATTTAGGACAAGTGGAAAATTTGGGCCTAAGGCCCAAAGAACAATATTTTCATTATGTTAGACTAAGACAGGTGCAGATGATTTGAATGGGCCTTCGGCCCAAAACGAGATTAGGCCCAAGTACTGGCCCAGACGAACAGTAAACCAGACTTGGGCCCAAATTTCTCTCTTCACTTTATTGTTTCATATTTGTTTATCTGTCATTACTTGTTGTTAGTTTTAAGGTTACGACAATTTAATTTCTCGAAAGATAGCCATTCTGAACCAATTTTCAAAAAAAATTTAACTAATTAAGAGCTCGCTTTATTTGATCTTAAAATATAATTTTGTAAACTATTGTACTTAGGTATGTCTTAATATTTTTTCTTTCTCCCTTTAAATGGTTCTAACTATAAAAATTGTTCAATTCAATTTAAGTCAAGTAAATTTAGCCAAATAATTAATTATCGGATAACCGCATATTAGCGGGTATTTCGGGTGCTTTAAACCCCTTCCCGAAATGTTAATATGAACCTCGAACCCCTTTTAATATTTTCATTAGATTTCTGTTTTAATCTTTTGAAAAAGTAGTTTTCTTGATTTTTCTTAAAAATTATGTGGCGACTCTTAAACCAGTCCAATATATATCTTTCTAATAAAACAGAGATTAAGTTCTTTTCATTATAGTAATTTGAAGAAAAAGTAGTGGCGAGAGAGAAACAATTGAAAAAATGGGTTACAAATTTAATTTCACGAAAGCATGAGTTTAATTAATATAACATAAGCTATTTGTACAAAAACAGACAGAGTACAAATCTGATAAATTTTTATATACTTGAAAAGAGACTAAAATTGGTAAGTGTATAGTTAAAAGACCAAACTTGATAATATTTGAAATAGTTAAAAGACTAAATATGATAAATACATAGTTAAATGACTATTTTAGACCTACTACAACAAATCAGGGAGTAAATGACATAAATAGTTTCTTAACTATAGGAGTAGGTCTAAAATGATCCATTAACTATACTTTTGTCTTATTTAGTCCTTCAACTATTCAAACACTTGTCAGATTTTGGTCCATTAACTATACATTTATCGGTTTTAGCCCTTTAACTATATATTTATCAATTTTAGTCCTTTAAGTATTTAAAAACTTATCAGGTATGGTCTTTGTCCATTTTCTATACAAATAACTTAGGTTTATAACGGAATACATGTTTTCAGAAATTAAACCCATTATCCATTTTTTCAGTTGTTTGTCTCTTCCACTACTTTTACTTCAAATTACCCTTATTCAAAGAACCATTGCTTCAACGATTCAAAATAAAATTCACGAAGAAAGAAAATACGAGTCATAATTATTCACGGACAATAAAATAAAGCATATTATTACTACTAATGACTTGAATATGCTAAACTTCTTCACGGACAATAAAATAAAGCATATTATTACTACTAATGACTTGAATATGCTAAACTTCATTATAAAAAGAAAAAAATTATTACTCGTTGAATTCAAAATTTGTATTCCAATGACTTTATTGAAAGAAATTTGCTTAATTTTTTAGAAGTTGAAATTTATAGAATTGTATATGTGCAACTTTTTTGTTAGTTTTTTTAAAGAGAAAAAGGTCTGAAATATATCCGAACTTTGATTGAAATTGATGTAACAATTCCAAACTTTGGGCATGATCTATTACCCCCTGCACTATTTAATAGTGCATTTTAAAGATATTTAAGTATCCGGACAAGTTACTATTTATAATGATGTAAAATTTATGATGTTCACGTGAGGACCTATATATCTTTAAAGTACACTATTAAATAATGCATGAGGTAATAGGTCATTCCCAAAGTTTGAGATTATTACAGCAATTTCAATCAAAGTTCGGATATATTTTGAACCCTTTTCCATTTTTAAATAGAATGATATTATTCTATTAATTTTATTTTACGTGGAGAAATTTGAGTGATAAAATCAAATCTCTTATTTTTCTTTTGTATTAAAATAAAATAAAATAAAATTGCGTTGATTATGAACCGTTAACCGCCAAAGAAGGGAACACAACATATTCAAGTTATTAGCAACAATTATATGTTTTATTTCATTCTCCATTAAATAAAATTAGGACTTATATCTTCTTTCCTCATTAATTTTATTTTGAATCGTTGAGGTTATTGTTCTTTTCGTTAGAGTAATTTGTAGAAAAAATAGCGGGGGTAGAGAAATAATTTATAAAATGGGTTAAAAATTTAATTTCACAAAGAGTTCCATTAATATAAACCTAAGCTATTTGTATAAAAAATTGACTAAGACCAAACCTGATAAGTTTTTAAATACTTAAAGGACTAAAATCGGTAA
>JAJOOO010004971.1:0-22371 GCA_029582685.1 Solanum piurae
ATTAAACACTTAGTTATAATGCATTTCACATCAATTATGTTTCATATCAAAACAAAACATGAGTGCCTGGGTTACCCTTTTTAAATAAACTGAATATTCTTAATTAGTTTGAATTTCCTTAATTCATGCTAATTAATAATTATCTTCAATCATTTCAAATATAATTAACACCCCTATTTTTTAGGCTGAAGAATTAAGAGAGAGAAACGTTGAAGAAAAAAAGGATATGATCTGATTTTTTATTTTATTTTAACTGATTTTGAGTGAATTAAGGATAAAAAATATTGTTAATTTATTTGAATCCCTTACTTCATGCTAATCATTAATTATCTACAATAAGTTCAAATTAAATTAGAGGCCACAATTTCAGTTTTTTACTTTATTATTTTTAATTCCGTTTTATTAAAAAAAATTCTTTTATCTTTTTATTTATTTTTTAAGTTTTTTCCAATTAATAAAAATATTCTTTTTTGTGAATTTGTTATAACCTGAAATATTTAATGCTATAACTTGAAAGTCTAAATCTACTGCTATAGATTGAAAATAGTACTATAATATATGTCATATATGAAATTTACACATTATTTTATTATTTGAATATAAGTAATAAGTTGATTGACAAAATAATCTTCGAAATTTGTTTATTAAAGAGATATTTTTAATATCTATAATTTTCTTATTTATCATTTTGACATGTAAATAAGATTGAAACTTCTGCATCAAATTTAACGAATATATGCATTTTAAAAAAATAAGTGTGAAACAAGATCACATATCTAATTGGTCATTTCATAAATCAAAGCACTTCTCAAAAAGAAGATCAAGTTCAATAATTATGTATATAATTTAAATTAAATATTATATTAATGCAAACAAGGAATAATTTAATAGACGCATATACTCATTTTTTTTCCGTCACTTATTTTGAGTTTTGTGTTTTCACAAGTTGTGAAAGTTTTTACGATGATTACATTTCACATAATTTTACTTAGACATGTTATCTCTAATAAAACAAGAGCCTGTTTGGCATTACTGTTAAAAATAACTTATTTTTTGAAGTACTTTTAAAAAAAAATATGATTTTAAAAAATAAGCAATATGTGTTTGGCTAATTCATTTGAAAAATATTATTCATAAACAAATTGCGTTTGACTAATCTTTTTCAAAAAGTCCTTTTTAAGAGTCAAATTACAAGAAAGAACAACTATTAATGTACTTCTAATTTAAAAAAAATATTTTATAGAGAAAAAATATTTTAAATATTTATTACAAATATTAATTAATTTTTTAAAATTAAAATTTACATGTTTAAATTTTCAATCAATATTATACCTTTTTGGGAGACTGAAATCTTTGATTATTATTATTTTTTATTTTTCTAATCTTGTAAAAATATTATTGTTACCTTTTTTCTAATTCTACAAAATAGTACGTAAACTAATATATAATATATAAAATAATAATATATAAACGTAAAATAAATTATAAATATACTATATAAAAATAAAAAATAAAATTCTTAAATGAAATTTAACCAACTTATGAAATTTCTAATTAATTAATAAGAAATATATTGGTGAATATGTATATATGCAAAATATATTTTAGTCTTGATAAAAATTGTTTTTTATTTCTATTTTTAGCTCTTTCCAATAGCAGAAAACTGTTTTTGCTTCCATTTAAAAACACTTTTACTGATTTATCAAACACTTAAGTTATGAATGTGAAACATTTAAAATAAATAAAAGATGAAAAAAATAAAATATTGAATACAAAAAATAAATCCATGAGCTATTCAACGTTCATTGGGTGTTTAAATTTTATTAAGAAAGCAAGTGAATAAACTTTTTTTTTGTATTACTCCATTGTGTTTAACAAAATTAAAGGAGGAAAAAAATGCAAAAAAAAAAAAAAACAGAAGACAAATATCATGAAAGATTGGAGTAGTAAATATTGAGACTTTTAAAAAATAAAATAAAGAATAATAATGAGTGGAAGTAAATTTTGTGACACCGTATAAGAATAGAGGAGTAGTAGTTGATATAATTTTTTTTGTATAATAAATAAGTAGAAAAATATAAAAAAAATGAGAATAAATAGGATCATTAATCAAAGAAAGGTAACATATAATTTTTTTAACATCTAGCTTTACATTATATATAGATATAAATAAATATGATAAACCAAAAATAAGGGAACACATGGTGTTTGATTAGAGTTACAATATATCATAATAATATAAGAATTAATCATGTAAATTTTTGTTATGTTTACGTATTGCTTATTTCATTCTTTATATATGACAAAAAAACACGTAACAAATATTATATTAACCATTTATATTTTATATTTTTTGAAAAGATGAGAAATATGATAAGAGTATAACTTATGTTAAATGTAAATAAATATAAATATTATTACGTAAGAGGTTATTTTTAAATACCGAAACAATGTATAAGGTTATGCAAAAAAAACAAAACTTCATCATTCGTATGTAACCAAATTGACCATAGTAATGAAATTTAGGTTGACTTTAATTAGTGGGGCCCTGCTAGCTTGCTAAAAACGTCGGCAACCCAAACGGTTAATTAAAAAGAAAAAAAAACGCGTACCCCTAATATGTATCGCCGTTTCAAGAAGTTTTACGTGTCAGTTAATTTGGACACTATTCCTTTAACCCGGAGCGTCCTTTGCGCTAATGCTTGTCCGAAATATCTTATATATAAATAGTTGAAAAGACTTGAAAGGACACGGTTTACATGGCATTGAATGTGCCAAAAGAACTAGAACATGCGAGGACATATTCGTCCTTTACCTCTAAGTCGAATGGCTTCTTCTAATCATAATAATGGCGTTGGCATATATGGTTAAGATTAAGAGAAAAGGAATATCAGATTCACAAATATGCTTTTCTTGAGTTGAAGAGTTCAAGGAGAGTAGAGGTTTTCTGAGATGGGTTTTGTGAGTACGATTTTGGGTTTTTGTGGATTTGGAGTTGGCGTTTCATGTGGATTGACGATCGGTTACTATCTGTTCATCTATTTCCAACCCTGTGATGTTAAGGTTTTGCATTCTTCTGTTCTATTTTTCTGTTTTTGTTTCAATTGCTACATTCACTATGGGTCTATTCTCTATTTCATGTGTTTTCCGTTACTATTTGCGTTGTGCCGATCGGAAAATGAGGAAAGAGTTACTTGATTTTGTGGGCTAACAGTTTAAGGAAGAATTTAAGTTAATTCTGTATTTGTATTCCAGTTAATTGGAAATGGAATGTGGATAGGAAAAACTGCATACAATTTTCCGATGTTGTAGGGACTTAGGCTAGTATAGTTGTCTAAGTCAAACCATAGTTGACCTAATTTACTAGAGGCAACACATTTGCCCTTTTTGAACTTCTGGGTTCAATTGTTTGGTTTAGACAAGTACATGATGCGTAATTGCTACTAAATTGGAGGTTTCAGTTGTAGCCTGGTGTATGAATAAATTGAAGTGTTGAAAATGTTTACTAATTAATATACTAGGAAGGGAGTATGCAGGGGTCAGTATTGTTTCTGACTTCTAGGACTTTAATAGTAGAAAAAAGATGTTTAGAAGTTCAAAGTGGGCAATGTTCTAATTACCCTAATTTGGTGTACTGAAAATTTTCATTTCACAAAGACACATATTTTAGGTTTATAAATCTAGAGTTGTAAAATGGACAATCTTAATTTTTTTTAATTGGAAATTTAGAAGACAATACATACACGGTACTTAAACGTTTTTATAGAGGTCAGGCGTTGTTGTCTTTGTAGGAAATAGAGTAGTACAATTTGGAATTAATAGATCACATTGATATGGACACAGATGTTATAAGCATTTGTTATACGATCATTAAGTAGGAATAGCAGTGTCTAACTAGAACCATTTGAAAAATTTGTGAGACATCTACAATAGATCTGGTAACACCTGTTTAGTCGAACTATATATCAAGCGAGAACAACGTGAACTGACTAAGTATATTTTTACTCTAAAGTTTCCGATTTCTTTTCAGAATAATACCTGCATGCTTTACTGGACATCACTAGTTGTGTTTTGTTGGATTGGTCACTGTTTTACTTATATCTTGTTTATTTGTTAGGTAAAGGTAACTTACTTGCACAATTTGTTTCAATTAGATTCAGTCAAATATCAGGTGAACCTTGCATCCAACAAGTGCTTGCAAAACTATAACAGCCTAACAATAGGTTTTTCCAAAGTTGTGAAGAAAATAGGTGAAATTTAAAAGTTAGCATGTCAAATAAACCGGACTTATTTATGTTTTTCTCGAGACCTTTTTATTAGATGGGTTGGCCAATACTCACTTGGCTGTTTGATTCATCCACTTGATAATGATATTTTTGGATTTAGTTTCTTAATGAGATGTCACACAATTCAACATGCTATTAGAGCAAGCAAAGGTCTTTGGTTCAAATCTAACCACAACCCTTCATAAAAGAAAGATCCCACGTCTTTGACCCATGAAAGAATCAAGCCTTCACAGTAGGAGGCATGCTGAAGACATAATTAAGTAAATGAACAATTGTACTCTTCAATAGTTCAAACTTTTAGATGTGACAATCACACAATTCAATATTATATTATAGTAGACAAAGATCTAGGGGTCATGTTTCACAATTACGTATTTGGATTTTCACCCATGTAAAAGAGAGTCTGAACGTGAGGGGATGCCTTGAACACATTATTATTAGTTAAGTAAATAGAAGTGTGCCATCTCCATATCTTTAAATTTTTAGATAGAGACATTCACACAATTCAATAAGGAGAACACAAAACTTGACATGGGCCTGTAAAATGTGACAATGGTTGTTTTATTACCAAATCACACATCTTTCGATCATGTGAAAGGTTATACGCTTCAGAAAAAAAGTTTAATTTCCATTTTCAAATTTTGTTTCTTATTTGACAAATAGGAAGTACATATTTCCAAATTATTTGTAATTTCAGCATTATGTTTGTAGATAAATTGACTTCTTCTTGATAATACTTTTTGATGTTTGTAAATGAAACATGAGTTTCACAGAATCATCAAGCATGTTAAGTTGGGAAATTGCTCTGGCAGGTCATTGGTAGAGTAAGACATGAATGAGTTATTTTATACTCCTATCCTTCTTTGTATAAATTCTTTCCATTTTTGAGATTCTTCAATAAAGAGTTTTATCTCTTTCAAGAGGGTGGAAGAGGACCCCCCCCCCACACACACACACTCACAAATACTCAAGATTAAAATGAAAGATGAAAAAGTAGACAAGAGAGTATCTAAGTGAGGAAGTAAACAGATAGTATAACAATAGAAAGAAATAGATGAAACATTTTGCTAAGAAAACATTAACTCTTATTTTCATTTTGTTGAAAGTATATCTCATTAAGCTATACTTTATAAAAGTAAGACATTTATCAAAAGAATCTTAGGGGTGGTGCTTTTATACAATCCTATGAACGTCCTAAATATCCAACTAGCAAGAAAGGTCAAAAAGATTTTTCTTAGTCGAGTATCACCTTTCTTGGTAAGTACTTTCTTGTGGAATCATGTCTTTACTTTATGCTTTTTGGACTGTCCAATCATGGAGAATGCTACCACATCAAGATGAATGATCCTAACCTGTGTACGATTATGGCTCAAAGTATTTGATACCATTTCATTAGTAGTAATACTAATATTATTCTATAAAATTTTCACAAATTGCAGAATATGAATATTTAAACCTGTGTTGTTAAATTTTAATGTGATGCTTAAAAATTTAATTGTAAATATCATAACTTACCTACCAATCAAATAAATTAAAAAAAGAGGTCACAACTTAGTTGGTTGCGTCTGTCTCATTTAAACAATTTCACTTATTCTTCAGTGTATTTCATTTTTTTCCTGTATCTGTTTACTTACAGCTACTTCTTTTTAGTTGTACCCATTAAGTATTTTGTCCCTTTTGTGGCTGAACAGCTAATGGATTTCTTGTAAATATCAGGACCCTGTTATTCGTCCATTGGTTGAGCGAGATTCTAAAAGCTTGCAACAGTTGCTGTCTGAAATTCCTCTCTGGGTCAAATGTCCGGATTATGACCGTGTAAGAATATTGAGGTCTTTAACGTGCATTTAAAGTAGCTCATCAGTGAATATATTTTAATTTGCTTCATATTTTCTGAACATAAGGTGGACTGGCTCAACAAATTTCTCGAGTATATGTGGCCTTACCTGGACAAGGTACTTCCATGCCTGAACAACATTCTGGATTCTCTATCTCCTCTATATATTTGTTAAAGGGAAATAAACTAACTTGTACTCAACTATTTTTAAACAGGCAATTTGCAGGACTGCAAAAGATATTGCGGCACCAATTATTGCTGAACAAATACCGAAGTATAAAATTGATTCTGTTGAATTTGAAACACTAACTTTGGGGTCCTTACCTCCTACTTTCCAGGGTTAGTCTTTTTCTACGTTGATGGACAAATTTTATTTCATCTTTTTTTCCTCTTACATGGTGCTGAGATTAATAGAAAAATAATACGTAGCATAACTTATGCTTTGCCTAAAATGACTTAAACTTGTCTTTGGAGAAAATTTAATTGACTGATTATTCTCTCTCTTTGAGTCTGCCGTGTGTCACTTTTTTGTTGATCCATTTATTTGTTGAAATTCATGCTCATATCTAATTTTAAGGGGTTAAGCAGTTGAGTGAGAAGTTATTGTCTTTCTGCTTAAATTCATCCAATGCTTCTATTTGGCAGGGATGAAGGTCTATGTTACTGAAGAAAAAGAATTGATCATGGAACCATCAATAAAGTGGGCTGGAAATCCAAATGTTACTGTTGCGGTCAAAGCATTTGGATTGAAAGCAACTGTTCAGGTTTTGCATTTTTCCACATGTTTTACATTTTGATGATATTTTAACCAACAGAATGCTAACAAAAGTCTATTTAAAAAAAAAAGAATGCCAACAAAAGCCAAAATTTAATTGCTTGAGTGGATATTTCAGGTTGTGGACTTGCAGGTTTTTGCAGCTCCACGTATTACTCTGAAGCCTCTGGTTCCAAGCTTTCCATGTTTTGCCAATATCTCTGTGTCCCTCATGGAAAAGGTAGGTTATGCATCTGAGACTTTATTAAGGAGTAGATATACGTGTGGGGAGAAAAGAAATAAATAAAGGGATTTTTATAAAGCAAAGCTATTATGTCTTGTTTCCTTGTGTGATCATGTGGTTATATCGTTGGCATGTTTTCCACTCTCTGATTACTCGAGAACATATTTGATGGTACAATCATCTATGAAACTATCCCCTTTTTTCTTGTAAAACAAAAAGGAGTTCTTGTTTTACACCAAGAATATTGGTAAGGAAGAATGATCTTCCTATATTTTTTCATTCATCTCACTATTATGGATTAGTCTCCTATATCTTTTACTCTAAATAATACAAAATAGATATTAGTATAATGATACTGTTTTAAGAAATTGTTCTCCAAGCTGTTTTTACTCTCCCAATCTTTTCCATCTCAACATTGCTTTATCGCCTGATCTTGGTAGCTCCCATGGAATGTTAACAAGGAGAATAATAGTGTGCATAACATAGATGAAAAGCTGCAGTGCTACATGAGGTTGTATTTGCCTTCTCCATATTCCTTTACGATCAGCGCCAACTCCAACTCATAATGTTTGACCCCTCTTCCGTGGACTATTCGCCATTAAAATTGTCTGTGTTGCCTACCAAGTGGAAACAGCTACTTTTGCGTTGCCATGGTACTTCATAAATTCCTTCACACCTACCTCTTTCCTTTTTCTTTTTTGTTAAACAGTCTCTTTGTGTCAACTTCAATTGAACCGATTTGACCCTGATTGACTTTTCCATGACCCTCTCTATATCATCTTGGCCATGCCATCTTCTCCTATTGATATATTTGCTGAGAAATTCCTCTGCCTCATCTCACTCCCAATTTCAATTTTCTATTGGCTTTCTGAAGTCCACTATCCACGTGATCCTTCCGGCATACCTACCCACATAGTTGGCTAAAATAGCTTCTCAAAAAATAATTTACCGCACCATGGTTGCCATTTCCCTTGCCACAACAATGTTGCATGCAGCGATGCTTCCTGGAGCAGAATTGGTTGCTTAGGTTGAAGTTAGTGTATCAAAATGGCTCCATAACAAGCCCTTCGGGGTGGCCCAGTGGTTTGGGCTTGGGACTTCCATGTTGGAGGTCTCAAGTTCGAAACCCCTTGCCAGCGAAAGCAAGGGATTTGCCTTCTGGGTCGAGCTCGTCGCACCGGGCTTGCCTAGTGCGGGTTACCTCTCCTATGTGGTTTGCGAGCTATTGCATAGGAGCGGGGTAAAACCCTGTGCGCACCCAAAGGGTAGCGACTGCGGTTTCCCTTGTCATAAAAAAAAATAAAAAAAATAAAAAATGGCTCCATAACAATGCAGATGCATGAGAGATGATAGCACATGCCTACAGCCTTCATTGGTGTCCCTACTGCCAAGACTGGGAGAACGGCATGTTTCTGGGTTGAATGTACAGATATCATTGGTCAGGGGAATAATCGAGGCATTGATTAGAATTAAGATGATTCTAAATATGCTGATAGGGGCAAGCTGCTCTAGATATCCTGGATATTGCACAGCCTCTTTGGTCTTGCATTAATATAATATATTTATGGACTCACTTCAATTTATTAAGGCACATTCATTTGTTGACATTCATCTTAGTAGAATCTTATTTTTTGAGAAAGGTAACAGTATATTAATGTCGGCACCAAGGCTGTGCTTAAGCAATATTTACAGTTCGAAAGGCAAAGATGTATATGTCCTTGTCCTATCTTACAAGGAGTCTATGATGTCCAGTAAAGATTCCGCATCTTCCGTTTAGCTTTCTTTAAGCCAAAAATGAAACGAAAACATCATCTTTGTACATTCTTATTGGTTTGCAGCCACATGTTGACTTTGGATTGAAGCTTTTGGGGGCTGATCTTATGTCCATCCCTGGCTTGTACAGGTTTGTCCAGGTACTACAGTTTCTAATGTCCATGGTCTTCTATTTCTTTTGAAACAATTTATGCCTCTCATTTGCTCTATTTTGGAATAAACAGCCTGGATCCTTTTTGAGATCTTTCCTGTATTTTACTGAAGACTGTAAGCATATATGTTGCTTAGCTTCTAAGGTTAAGAATACTAGGAATTTCTTATCAAAACTTTGAGTATAGAGATATGAGTTTAATGACACAAAGAAACTGCTATAAGTGCATGTGCAGGGGATAACTCTTCTGTTAAAGCTATTGCCAAAAGATATGATATTAATATCGGGGAACTCTTTTTGCAGGAGACCATTAAAGATCAGGTTGCTAACATGTATCTTTGGCCTAAAACTCTAGAAGTGCAGATATTGGATCCATCCAAGTATGTCTTCTAAACTTCTAGATTTTGTTATCATATTCTTCATCCAAGGTTTTGCTACCACTTTCAGTTAATTGAATAACTTTGTTCTCACTTTCCGGACATGTAGAGCAATGAAAAAACCTGTTGGGGTCCTGCATGTGAAGATTCTGAGGGCAATGAATCTGAAAAAGAAGGATCTATTGGGTGCATCTGATCCTTACGTAAAACTTAAGCTCACTGAGTCAAAACTTCCTTCAAAGAAAACCCCTGTAAGGCATAAGAATTTAAATCCAGAGTGGAATGAGGAATTTAATATGGTTGTTAAAGATCCAGAATCGCAAGCATTGGAGCTCTCTGTTTATGATTGGGAGCAGGTAAACTTTCTAGTTCCACGATACACATTCATTTTTTGGTTCCCTCTTTGTGCTATCTCAAACTTCACCCGCTTCTTTATTCAGATTGGCAAGCATGAGAAGATGGGTATGAACGTTATTCCACTGAAAGATTTGACTCCTGATGAATCAAAAACGATGACACTGAATCTCCTAAAGAATATGGATGCGAATGATGCTCAAAATGATAAGGACCGTGGTCAGATCATGGTGGAATTAACCTACAAACCATTTAAGGAGGATGAGTTGCCGAAAGATTTTGAAGATAATGATGCAGCACATAAGGTTCCAGAAGGAACGCCACCAGGGGGAGGCGTCCTTATGATTATTGTCCACGAAGCTCAAGATGTTGAAGGAAAGCACCATACTAATCCATATGTCAAGATTCTTTTCAAAGGAGAGGAGAGAAAAACTAAGGTACAAAGTTGCCTATTTTTTTTAGCCTTCATTGGTCGCTCGTTGGCTGGCAATACAAATTGGTTGGATTTATATAGACTCTTGTCTCACTCATCTTGAACCTTTCAACCTCAGCACCTCTACCCCACAAGTGTTTAGTCTTCTTGCTAGCCTCGGGGTATCCGTGTTCTCTAGAATTCACTACCTGCTTTCCAGAGTACTTGATTACTTGACCACTTCCTAAAGAGCTGAAATTGATAACCTTGATGTGATAATCTATCTAATCAGTAATTTTACCCTTATGCTTATCAGGTTATGCCACCTAAACGAGGATAATGGTGGCATTTTTAAGAGTTTAAAGCAACTGATAATTTTCACGTGTTAAAAGCACATTTAAGTGTTGAAGCTAATTTAAGAAATACTTTTATGTGTTTGGATAGAAGTGTTGAAATTGATTATAAATACTTAGATGTGTTTGGTAAATAAGACATGCAGAAGGACTAGCAACAGAAACTGCTGCAGGTTCATTTACTTAAAAACTTTGTTTATGTAGGTTTTCTGAATCTGCAGTAGGTATTTAGGTGTGACTTTGACTATGCAAGATTTTTCCTGCATAGATGATGTCTAATCTTGCTCACATTTCATTAGACGTGATTTTATCCACCTTGATTACAGCAAGTCAAGAAGAACAGGGATCCAAGATGGGGAGAGGACTTTACTTTTGTGTTGGAGGAGCCTCCTGTGAATGATAGGCTGCATATGGAAGTTGTCAGCACCTCTACAAGGATTGGCCTATTGCATCCTAAGGTACATACATTGCATTTTCTGTTGTTTCTATGCCTTAAGGCCCAAGGGAGGAACGGTGAGTGGTGCAATTAGTATTTCTCTATAAACTTGAGATGTACCTTTTCGAATATGATGTTGAAGTGTATTGCAGTCAATAGTAACAACACCACATAATTGGGAATTGAAATGGCGCATCTTATCTAACTTATTTTTCAAAAGGTGAACCACAATTGTCATTTACTGTGTTACTCTGTAAGGATGAAATCACATGCATTCTTGCTAGATTAGTTCTTTTATGTTTTCCAAGAAGGATGATGGGATGAAAGGGTGTTTCTTTCCACAAATCTTGGTTTGTGTTGGAGATTGCTTTATCTATGACTTAATTGTTTATATACTTTCTTCTTAACGCAGGAGACATTGGGTTATGTTGATATAAATCTTTCCGATGTTGTTAGCAACAAAAGGATCAATGAGAAGTACCACCTCATTGATTCAAAGAACGGTCGCCTTCAAGTCGAGCTGCAATGGCGAACTGCTTCTTGAGCTAATTGCAACTTACATGCCTGAAAACTTGTTCTTTTTCTTATGTTTTTGGTTTTTTGATTCTTCTTTTCATGATGGATGCTTGAGGAGTGAAAACATAAATATTTCTTTTTTCAATTCTTAAGCTGGAATAATCTCAGCAATTGTTTGTACATTAGTACATAACAACCTTGTTTGATTAAAATGTTTCTTTTTTGGTTGTTGCTCATCTGTATTTTGTTTTAGAGGCTACAAGGGCTTTGGCATAGAATCTGTTCCCCCATGAAGGACGAAGGCGCAGCTTGAAAGACCGCTTAATCCTAAATGTTTGTGGCGGGTGCGGGTGTATATGTTCTAATTAGTGTATAATGTATACACAATGATTATACAGGCTAAAATTTGTAAAAAATTAAGATTATGGTTCTTGTGGGTTCTGTTGGATGGTTGTAAAAATTATCCTTTTTATATAAATAAAATTAAAATACAGAAGGTAACATAGTGATAGTACTATTACTATATTAATAATCTAGTCGATTTGGGTACGTAATGCTCTAACAAAATATGATTGTATTAATCTTTCAAAGGACTTCTCGAGTAAGAGTAATAAAAAAATGTTATTAGTAATGCTATTAGAGCACTAAATATCCACTAATAACAGGAAAGTTAACATGTTAATTATGTAATAAAAATGGCAAACAAAAAACTTACAATGATAAATATCTAATGTAATTTCATGTAAGTGGGATAAATATCTAATGAATTTTTATGTAAGTGGGTATGAAAAGGATAAAGTAAAACCGTTTTCAAAAATTTAAAACGTAATCAAACATATTTTTGTAGCCTCCTTTCCTTATCAACGATATCTTTATATTTATCTTATTATCTGTACATGAATAAGATGACGAATTTAATAAAATCAAACTGAGATAACTAGTGACATAATATGGACATAGTTTTGTTCCATAAAAGAAAGAAAAAGAAAAAAAAGGATATTCCAAATGGGCTGACCCGCCTCTTTTAGCTCCAAGTTCCAACAACCAATTGAAGCCTCAAATACAAACTCGGTAGTGTCTCCATTTCTAGTTTTGCTAAAAATCTTATCCTCATTTACGTCCATTGTCGATCGGTTCTCCAATGGCGAAGCCAATCGTCGACACCGAGTACATCAAAGAAATCGAGAAAGCTCGTCGAGACCTCCGCGCTCTCATCTCCAACAAAAACTGTGCTCCGATCATGCTTCGCTTAGCGTAATCTCTCTTTCTTTTACTCTCCACACATATACTATATGTATCGTCTACTGTATGTTTTTATATATAGATTTATTCATTTATGTTTCTGCGCTAGATGGCACGATGCAGGAACGTATGATGCTAAATCAAAGACTGGTGGACCAAATGGTTCTATCAGAAATGAGGAAGAGTTCACTCATGGTGCTAATAATGGCTTGAAAATCGCTCTTGATTTTTGCGGTAACATTTCCCCCCCTTCAAATATACTGGATTTTGATTGTTCAGCTTCATTCGCTGTGTTTTCATAGTATTATTATCACTCATGTGTTGTTGATTTAAACTTATCGGGTTGACTAATGTATTAGCTGTATATGTTTGCAATTTCATCTGTATGGCGTTTTGAAATCCGTTGCGTATAGACTGTACCAGTATAATTACTTATTGATTTGTGGAATTTACACTTAAGACTAGGTTAATTATAGATTTCTTAATTCAAAAGAAGTTTAGCAAGGTGAAAAGTTATCAGAACTCAGTGTTGCAAATAAGACTGTTGATATTTACTTTCTATTATAGCCATAAAATTCAAACTATTAAACTCTGTACTTAGTAGAAACGCTATGAGGGGAGTGACGTTGAATATGTATAAATATTTTGCTCGATTAGCTAGAGTTTAAAGGAGAGTTGGACGGTCACCCCACCCCTACAAGCACTGATGGAATCTAGGGGTTGTTATTGCCTCAAGGATAAAGTGATGTGCTTCAGGCAGTGTCACCAAAACTATCCCTAGTGAAAAGCAGTCAATTGTTTGATTTTAACTACTTTAAAAGATGAAAAATGTATTCCCATTCCCTTACTTAAACAGAGTGTCGTGCAATGTCGCAAACTTGAATGTTAAATTGTGCAAGTGTCCACCAGAAGCACTATTTGATGTAAACTTCTCTTTAAAATTGTGAATGGCATTATCGTTACCTTTTTTAACATGTTACGTTTCTCCTTGCAGAAGCAGTGAAGTCTAAACATCCAAAGATTACGTATGCAGATCTATACCAGGTGACTCCATTGTTCTATTTCTAGAAATATTTTTCTTTGTTTTCATATTGCTTAGACAGGATGATCATCAACTTAATCATCTCTTTAAGTGAATGAGTGGCTCATCTGATGAAGATTGAGGCGATACTCCGGTTTAGTAGATCAGCATTATAGAGAGGAAATTGTACTTCTTGTAAGTTTAGATTTCAAATGAGATTTGTTGGAAAAGTTTCTTTCTAGACAATTCTCTTCGTTTTACAGAAGCTACTTAATTAGAATAAATGGAATCCTTGCTTAGTTAGGCCATAATCCCTCCATGCTACAAGGACTACAGATCTTGCCTACCCTCAACCTATCCAATATGTGGAGAAAGAATGAACAAAATTGAATGTGAAGCATTCTATTTAACAGTGTTGCTTCCCGTGCTGTTGGCCATGACAATTTACCGAGTGTTTATAAATTGTAACATATAAATGACAGTCTGACACCCAATAGGTGGTGTCTTGCTGACATGGCACATGAAAGTCAAAGACAAATTCATATGGAATAATGAAAATGCACCTTTCATTTGTGCAAGCGCTGTTTTTTTTTTGGGTTAGACATGTTGTAGCGATGATATTATCCTGAAAGGGGATCCTAGATCTTTTACTTAATAACTGAGATTTATTATATTCTGTTGCATTTCAATTGTTGGTGCTATGTTATTATTAAGATCTGTTAATGCACAGATTAGTTGAAGGGAGCTGAATTCTTATAAAAAATCTGTTCCATGTTTAGCTTGCAGGTGTTGTTGCAGTCGAGGTGACTGGTGGTCCGACTATTGAATTTGTCCCTGGTAGGAAGGTAACAAAGCTTTTACCTTTTGTTTCTTCTTTACCAACCACTTAATAGTGAAGTGCCAATGCTTTTATACCTCTGTATTTTTCCTCAGGATTCCAGTGTTTCTCCGAAGGAAGGGCGGTTACCAGATGCTAAACAAGGTTTCACAAACTGATTTTCATCTCTGTATATATTATCATGTGGCCTGCAAAATCTTTTTTCCTCGGTGGGAATATGACACCTACTAATTAGCATGCATATAACTGCTAGTGTTTTCTAGGATATTTGTATTAGTAAATCATGCTGGCTATCCCGAAACCTTCAGATGAGACAACATATTAAAATCCACAACCAAACTTAAGTGGAAGATGAACTAGACAAGGCATGGAGTGCATCCTAAGGGGTAAGGTGTTGAGGAGAGGAAAAATAAAGAATTAGTGTCTTGTTGTGGTTTCTAGTTGAACGGTAGTGTTCTAAATGGGTAAGACATGGCTTAGTTCATTATGGATGTTGTGGGTGGTGTGTTTGATTAGTCCCAGCGTCGAATTGGAATTTAGCTAAACCTGAAATAAGGAACTTTTATTTCTGTTGATCTTGTCAGAAAAAAAAAAGTTGAAGGTGGCATTCCTGTCTTACAAGTCCTGTTTTACCTAGTGCTTGTCAGTCTATACACGTACTCCCTAGTTCAGTTCAGTCTATACACATACTCCCTTCATTTGACACTTGTGTGCATAAAATAAACATTTTAATGACTCCTGAAAAATATCTCTCTAACAAGTCCAATATTGAAGGTCTTAATGCATTGCTGTTTGGTTAATTGTTGGGTTGAAGATATGAAGATGTCACAATATCGTACTGCTATGTTGATAAGATTGTTGGACGTGGAGATGTTGAGTATGAGCTGGCAAAACAATTCATGATTCCTATGATTAGTCTGCTTTGGCTTAGCCGTCATCACCTTATGATGACTGTAGTTATTTCAGCTTTCAATGATGTTTCTCTTGAAATTTTTGATGTTGAAAAGTAAGTGTTCATATCTAAATAAATCATTATTCGAGCTTAGAGGTTCACCTTTTTGCTCATAGTTTGTAAGAGTCAATTCTTCTGTTTGCAGTGTTTTGCCAACAAGATTCAGTTTTTTAGATCTGTAAATTGTTTGATAAAATAACTTGTAGAAGGTTGAGCTTCTCTGATTCTTTTGTGATTGATGGTAGGTGTGCCACATCTTAAAGACGTATTTTATAGGATGGGTTTGTCTGACAAAGATATAGTGGCTCTATCAGGGGGTCATACACTGGTAAGTTGCCTTCTCTTCCCATAATTGTAGATTAGTTTTCAATTTTTTTATTCTTCTCCTCTTGTACTAAGAATCACAAGTAACATGTTGTAGTGCTGAAATCCAAACACACATTCAGAGCACATGACAATTAGTTCATTTGATATGTCTGCAGGGAAGGGCACATCCAGAGAGATCAGGCTTTGATGGTCCATGGACAAAGGAGCCACTGAAATTTGACAATTCATATTTTGTGTAAGAAATATGGGCATATAAGCTAGTTGTTGGATACTTATGGCCTTTTTCTTTGAAATGGACCCCAAAGCCATTTTTCTTTTTGAGGAAGGGCAGTAATAAAGTAAATCTTCTAGGTTGGTCACTAATTATTATTGATTTTTTGAATCCAGGGAGCTGCTTAAGGGGGAAAGCGAGGGATTACTGAAACTTCCCACAGACATTGCTTTATTGGATGATCCTGAGTTCAGACATTATGTTGAGCTGTATGCTAAGGTAGAAGTTAGTTAAAGGATGAACAAAATTTTGGTTATTTCAAGTTCAAGTTATGCCAACTTTGAGTTTGCTAACAGTTCATAATTAGATTAACGCAAGATGAAACAGGATGTTTTTCTAGTTTTTAATCTTGTGAGTCTAGTTGCAATTTGTAGAGGGGAGTACGTGAGAGAAAATTCATTTAAACATATATGAGTCATTAGTCTTTGTTCCACAATTATAACCTTCAAGTGTTAGTTAGAAACTTCCTTTGGAAACAGCCTCTCCACCTCCACGATGTTGTGGTAAGGTCTGCATAGGTATGTTGTTGTAGTTGTTATAGAAACTGTGTGCTGATTTTAATTTCCTGCATTCTTGCTTTTGGTGCTGTTCCAATAATGATGACTACTCTTCTGTATTTTTATGAGAATGATTAGGACTTCACAGTAGTGGTTTTAACTTGGGAGGAAGATTCTAGGAACTCCAAGCCCATTAGCTTTGGCATAGATTGGAAAGAAATGAAAGAATTGGCACAAATTTCAGAAATGTATGTTAAGAATCAATGTATTCTTTATTTTTACGTATCACCCTTTATGGCTAAGGAAGCGAAGTACATTTGAAATTATCTCCTATGATGATGAGAACAAAGTAGCATGGTATAGGGATCCAACATTGTTTATATGTTTTGGGTAGTTTAGAACAGAGAGAAAGTTCATTGAAATTCTATGGTATCTGTGTTGGAAAGAAGCAATAGAACTAAAGGACATAGTACGGATAGAATAGGATTGACAGCTGTACATTGTAGATTGAGCACTTGGCTTTTGTGTCCTACTTTTTCAATCTCAAAGGGACCTTCGACATTAAGTATGACCTAGATAACATAATTCTGGAAAAAAAATATGACCTAGATAACATCTGTTCTATACATTTCAAGGTATTTTTTGTGTGTCAGAATTATTGGCTGGACATTTTGCAAATATATTGTGTAATGGCTAATTGGGCCATTTGTATTTGTCAGGCAAGTCTCTGAATCAATGTGATCGCATACATTTCCTTGAAATCCTTTCTTCACATGCTGTTTGCTTGATATTAACAATGCTGTTTGCTCAGTACGAGCCATATATATTTGCTTGTTGGTATGAAAACTTTAGCAATTAATGTCATATTTATTAAATATTGCAGGATGAAGATGCCTTCTTTAAGGATTACGCCATATCACACAAGAAACTATCCGAGCTAGGGTTTACCCCAAGTTCTGGTTCCAAGGCTACGGTGAGGGATGGCACTATTTTAGCACAGAGTGCTGTAGGTGTTGTTGTGGCTGCTGCAGTGGTGGCACTGAGTTATTGGTATGAAGTGCGGAAAAGGATGAAGTAAATTGCAGCACGTCTGATTGCATTCTTAGCTACATATTCACAATCTCGTACCCATTATTGATAAAGCGTACCTGTTATGGTTTTAGCAATCTTCCCTCAAATAAAAACATGTAATGTCGACTAAATGGATTAATACAAAAATATAGTAAGGAATTGGTTGTACCCGTGTTTATATTTGATATCCATACTTTTGGAAGGGTTTTGATTTCTCTCTGCGTTGGCTATCGTATCTGATGATTTTTGAGTTAGGAATTTGACATAGAAAGGTTTGTCAGATCAGATAGAGCATGATTGACTACTAACACCCTTTATTTGTTAGCCACGTTCCATTTGCGAATTATTTAGCGGCATACCTTCTTATTTTGCCTAACATTGTCATCTATTGTTATGGTACTGTACCAGTTTTTCCCACAAATAAGCAGACCATTTGTTAGCATTTTTCAGTTCTTAGTGTTCCTATTGTCCCAACTTTTCTGGTTACGGTGCATGAATCTGTCCTTTATTATGCACCTACACCTCCCCCGTGCCTTTGCTAGGAAAGAGACTCTTACCTACTATGTGTTTGTATTCAACACGAAAGCAGAGAAAAACACATTCGATTTTCCTGTTGGGAGAGTCGATCTGGTTTATATTCATTTCACTGCCTAAAACAAGGTTTGTGTGCTCTGTATTTGTTTTTTCTTTCAACCTTGTTAACCATAACAACAATATGTGACTATGACAGGGTGGTATACTTTGCTCTCTCGCGACTGACTGCTTACTACTAACTAAAGTCTAAACTCTCTTATTGAAGATAAGTCGTCAAACTATGACTGATTTTCTCTCTTTTTCTTTCAACTATCTACTACCGCGAACTCCATTGGGGCAATGATTAAAACAAGTTCATTAGTTACTAATACCACAAACTATCCATCACTAAATTAACTATTAATAGTATAGTTCTTTAGCTTAATCTATTTGGAACCGATTACGTAAATTCTTTTGTATGATTTTACCCTAATCAAACCCTTTTAATAGTACTGAGGAAAGCAACGATCTATTAGATTTCCCAAATAGATAATTTATAAACAAACAGTATTTACAAGAATATAATAAATAAAGAGAAAGCAATTAGTGAATCTTTATCCACCAAATGTGGGACAGTGGAGAAAGACCAAAAATGACAAAGGCAAGGAAATCACATGGGAAGAGAAATAGAGACTAAAGAGGTTGGTAAACAATGGTGTTTTAAGACAGGCCCCACGAGTCTTGTTCTCTATACCTAAGCACATGATATCCACGAGCCTCTCACCTTATTGTTCCCATAATATCACTTATGCCCATTACCAACCATTTCCCTTTCATTATCACTTTAATTTGTATACACTATACACTAACTATAATTTCTTTTGTATACAATTAATATATCTCTGTCTCTTAGAAATAGTCTCTCTACTTTCATAAGATATGAGAGATTGCGTATGCATCACCCTTTTCAAATTCTACTGTGCAATTATATGTTGGATATGTTGTTACTGTTATTGTATTTTGGCGTAGAGAAGTATTGAAAACACCTATTAACTTGGTGCAAATTATTAGTTTCGTTTCCAAATTATTGAGAGCCTTAAAAATACCCTTCAACTTGATTAACTAAACTTAGATACACCCCCAATCTACCATATGACATAGCAAGTGGTCTCTAACTTTTGTAGGAGCATGCGACTCTTAATAAAAAGCCAAGAGAAGTGTTGAAACATCTCTAAATCTGGTGAGAATTTAGGGGTGTATTTCACTCATGTTGCAAGATCGATGGTATATTTAAGTTCAATTAGTCAAAAAGGAGTATTTTTAAGACTGTCAATAGTTTAAGGATGAAACTAATAATTCGTTCCGAATTTAGGGGTATTTTCAATACTTCTCTTTGACGCTTTATACCATACTAACTATTTTCTTTTTCATTATGAACTTAACTCATATCATTGAAAGTGTAAAATTCTATAACTCATATCTTATTTTTCATTGAACTTCTGCCTCCATCTATAAAATAGACATTATATCTCAAGAGGAAAGGGGTAAGGATACTAAGGGCTTCATATTAACTATCTAGGCCTTACTGGCCGGTGTGCGTGGGGACATTAGAACTAAATGCTCGGAAACTATATAGTATATAGTATATACTATAACAAAATTTTAATTTCATTTTTGCCAATTTGCACGTATAAAATATTCTTCACATGAAAGAGATTCAATTGAACTCCTCTCAAGTCTCCAACACCTAGGGCCAGATTTATAGTGCTAATTACAAGTTCCCACGGACGCAATAACTTTTCTTTAGATCCTATATATATTTAAAAGTTTAATATTGAATCTTTATAAATACTTAACTATGAATTTTATTATTATTAAAATATTTACATGAATAAAAATACATAAATCTTAAATTTTGAGTATCTGGCTCCACCTTTATATATGTTGGACTAAAGATAAGGATGGAGTTTGATATTTAAGCACTTTAGAGGTGGTTGTAACATTAAGAAGGAAGCCAAACATGTTGGAGAAGATAATGGATAAGCTTATAATAATTATTATTATTGGATATGTGATAAAATGAAGAAATACGTGTGAATCCAAATTAAAACCGTGCCATAGTTCAACATCATAATTTTAGAGGTGGGCAGTCTTTTATTTTTTTTGGGACGTGACACAAGGGGGTGCAAAAAAGTTGACAAAAGGTAGGTAAAACACACACATGAAATTACACAAGTGGACAACTCTCCTTCAAGTCATCAAAAACCAAGTTGATAGGAATAGGGGTTTAGTATCGTGAAGTATAGGCACAAGTTGTTATCATTCTAGTTGTTTTCAAGGAGAAAAGAGGGAAAAAAAGAGAGATAAGGTTTTTTTTTGTGGTGGGTAAAAATTCAAAATAAAAGTACATTTGCAAATTGGAGGTATAGATATATAGGGGTGTGGCAAATGATTAATTGTGTTAACTTGAGCGGATTAAAGTTGATGAAATCAATAAATAAGCTATGATTTAATAGTTCAAAATTTATTTAGGTCAAAATAAGTTAGGTTAAAATGAGTCAAACAATAAATTATATTCTAATTTCTATATGACCCGACCTCTCATCCTTTTCATTATGCTTTTTGATTTAAAAAAGAGAGCTCATTAATTAATATTTCAATTTTTTAAATTTAAGTTCTTTCAAATTTTCATAATTTTCAATTTTAATATTGAAAGTTTGGAGCAAGTTCGTGTTTCGATCCATTGGGTTATACTAGCATTTGATTGAACAATTTAATGAGTCGTTTGTAGTTCAATCCATTGAGTCATTTCAATAAAAGAATCAATAAAATTGTGGATATTCACCTTCGTTTACCTTTATACGTTATAAAATCAATCTCTTTTTAAATTTTGATAATTTATCTGCGTGACTAAGTTTAAACAAGTTGAGCTATAATAATTTTTTTGAAAATATTGGGTATAGATAGAAAGAATGTCACTACTGTTTGTTATTATAGTAATTATATTTATTTATTTAAATATTGATATGGCTTATAAAATATCTTGTATAGACAACTAAAAGAAGTAGGTAATCATATGTAGCAAGAAGAGGAACAAAAAGGTGAATCAACCTTACCATCTCCAACTTTTTTGCCTAAATTAACTTGAACCACAATTCTTGAAAAATATATTTGGTCTCTCTCTCTTTCTCTAATAATGAAAACAAAAAGAGAGAAGTGGAAGGTGAACCAAAGCCCATATACAACAACAATCACACCCCACCTCCATTTTTTTCCTCCTAATATCCTATGCTTCTCTTTTTTCCTTCCATTATTCTCCAACCTCCATTTCTTCTAGAAACCCTAACAATATACTCAAAATCCACATTTTCTTGCATGTTGGATGTACACTATTAAAATAAATTGCTAAAGTATTTGATGGTTATTTTTATAGATGTTTTGATTGAATCAATAGTAATGTTTTCGTACGGAAAAAAAATTAAGAAGTTTGTTACTATTTCAGTGAGAATCTTTTCCTCCATGCATTTTTTCAGTGGACTAATCCGAAAAAAATATATTTTATACCACAAATTTTTCACTGATTGACGATAATAGTGAGAATCTTTTCCTCCATGCATTTTTTCAGTGGACTAATCCAAAAAAAATAAGTGAAAAAATTATATTTTATACCACAAATTATTTACTGATCGACGATGAGAAAATCTTTTGTTTCACCAATACATACAATAAAGAACAACTTCTTCACCAAACGCCCACTACAACTAAACAAAATCCTTTTAAAAAAAACGACAAAAATACTCAGTCAATTTTCTCTGCAACTATTATTTATTTTTTGCATTTTCTTATAAAGTATTATTAGAAATCCGGAAAATGAATTATATTCTAACTAATTAATTCTAAGAATGGATGACTACTTAAGATCACTTACAAATCATTATTATAGGTAAATATTTATGATAAGTATATCAATTCATAACCTAGTGAAAATAGTACTCCATTAATATTGCCTCTGTTTCTCAAATCGTGTAACATTGTTTGTCTAAACACAAAAATTTTAAAGAAATGAAAACTTATGAATTTTATCGTCTAAAATAAATTTTTATAAGTATGTGTATCTAAGAAAATAAAAAAAGTAACAAGAAATTATCT